>CAUYPK010091276.1:0-22620 GCA_963574355.1 Loris lydekkerianus
TTTGATGTTTTAAAAAATTTGTAAGTGGTGTCATACTTACTTTTGACACTTGGACTTTTTAGTCAACATTATGTGCTCAGTATTTATTCATGTTGATGTATTTAGTGTATTCATAATATATAAAGTTTCTAATCCATACTTCTATTGAAGCACAATTGGGTTGTTCTTATTTTTCTGATAATAGAAATATTATTTTAATTTTCATTGTATAAATAACGCTTAATGATAGAATTACATTCTTTAGATTATATAATGAGAAAAATATAGCCTTTATTTCCTACTTCTCTTGGAAAGTAGTAATCATTTTATCTTTTTCATTTTTTATACATAATATTCAGTTGGAATAGAATTATATCTTTACACCACACAAACACACATGTATATAACACTGTAAGTGAAGGTTCTCAAAATAATATTTACCCTTATGTACATGAAACATTCTTAAGTGTTTATATTTTGTTCCTTTTTATTCTATTCTATTGCTTTCTACATTGTTTTTAAACATCGATTGATATATAGTAAATTGATGTCATAATCCACCAATACTTTTAACCTAAAGGTTGAAACACATTGCTCCAGATGTCTCTGAGTCTTCAAATCCCCAACATTGTCTTCTTGGGGAAGACCTAATAAGAAACTTCTGCTATCTTTCCAAAGTACTCGAAAATAAGGACCTTTCAGGCTCAGTGACTCCACACCCTGGTTTGTTTTGTTGGGAAAAGGTTAATACCCTTGGTTCTTTCTTGTTGGATCCATATCACAGACAGTAAGATCATTTACCAAAGTGTTAGGTTGTCACATTTTAACCACTTGTCTCCCTATAGTAGATATGTTAAGAAAATAAACTTTCTTCTCCAAGTTTGCACACAGATAATTTTGTCTTTTTTTTTTTTCTTTAAGTGAAGTGCAAGGAAGACGCTTTTTCTTTTACTCTTGCTATGTGCTATTTTACTAGTTTGAGGGGGTAAAACTTGAAAAAAAAAAAAAACTTCCTTATCTCTAATTCATGTGATGTTTGGAATAAATTCAGAACAATAATAATCCCAATAACTAAGTGTGTGCATGTGTGATAATTATTTGACATATACAAAAGTAAAGAGGAAAGCACCAAGAACACTAGTTCTCAACATGCTTTAATGTGGGGCATTGGAAATACAAACTAAAATAACGATGTATATTCTCTGTGGATAGTGGCTGTGGGCAGATTTTCAACTTTCAGTGAAATGCCGTTGTTGATGAGTCAGAACATCCCACTTCTTCCACATGAGCAGGAATGCTTAGAGTTTAACAGAAAGGGTGAGGGTACACCTTACTGAAATCAAAAATTTTGCTACAGTCTTATGCAAACACTTCTGCTCTGTTAAGTTATGAGATGTATGTGGGAAACTGCATATTTTATATCATTGTTTTCTCTTCACTATCAGGTTCTACACGAAAAGAGCAGAAATAAATAAACATAACATCAAGTGGTTGCTTTTAACAGTCTTTTCTTTCCATTTTTTTGCTATTTGCAAAGTTAGTAAAGCTGATGAATCACCATCTAGAAACAGCAAGAGTGGTGAGTCATTTCCTTGAGTATGTGGCACTTCCCTCACATACGGCATTTAACCCATGATTATCCCTCGCTGTTAATGATAACGTATTTTATTATGCGTTCTTTTATTGCCACAAATCCACTTGACATTATTATTGTGGTGGTGGTGGTGAGGGAATTCCAACAGATTATGCATAGCCATATGCCTAGATTATACATGACTTTCTTTTCTTTTTATATTTGGGAATTTCCCTTGCCTTTAGAGTTACATCTGGAAGTTAAATTTGGAAAAATGTTCTTTGAACTTTTTTTCCTTAATTCTGCCTTAAGTACCATGTCTATTGTTGCTATTATAGGTTAGTCAATGCATTACAGATCTAAATATATAAAGCAGCTCCCTTCAGTTTATGTGACTAGTAACAACAAAAACAAAACAAAATGAGACCATCTCGCTCTCTCTCTCACGATTTTTCTATATGTGTGTATACACACACACACACACACACACACATATATATATATATATACACTAGGTTATTATATTTTGCACAAAGCACATGGATTTTTTTCTTTATTTTTTTCTTTTACAAGAGTGTCAGTGTGCAAGAATGTTCCAGATTTTCCATTACTAAACATACGAATACAAGTGCAAACGGAAAGAAAAGAAAAGAAAAAAAAAAGACTGCATAATTATCTTTCCCCTTCTCAGCTGACAATGTAAGTATGGCATTAGAAAGCTAGTCTACATCTATTGGGGTCAGTTTGTAATAATATCAACACGTTAACTCGTTAGTAAATAATGAATTGGTTTTCAATATACACATATGGACTATGGTGTGGTAGGTGCCAAAAACATAGATTGACATTTTCACAAACTTAGACTCGATGGTTTCCTACTTCAGGATATGTTGACGTCACTGAAATTGAAAATGTAGAATGTGTAACAAATACTGCAAACCCTACAGCAGTATTTTCATTGATTTCTCTACACCTGATATACACACAGAGTCACCTGAGATAACTATGAGGAAAAGAAGAAAAGGAACAAAACCAGGAAGCGTAGCATCAGCTGAACCATCATGCTGTGAGAGTCCACCTTTGTGCATAGTTTAATGGAAACATCACACAATATTTTGCAAGCTTTCATGAAGAATAAAAATGAATCACTATTGAGGTTCCCAGAACAAACTTCCCTTCCTTACATCAGGTAGGAAATTTCTTATGGTACCTATTCCCTGATAGTTGCTCACTCCATGAATCTTTTCAATTTATGTCTCCAGTTCCCTGTTTCATTTTTCAAATAGTCTACAATGGCAGGGATCTACTTGTGTCGACATTTGTATGTTACTGATTTTATTTAAAAGAAATGAGTGTAGATGGGCTTTCGTCTATTGCCAATGTTTTTTTAAATATCATAACAATCATATTCTATCATTAACTTTGTATAAATTTTGAGCCAATCTGAAGTTTTATTCTTTTCTATTTTTTATTTACAGCAAAAATCTATATGCAGACAAAAACGTCTTTTATTTTGGAGGCAGAAAAAATGCTAGTGAAAGATAATTAGAAAATTAACAAGTACTGCATAACGTTAACATTTATAAATATATGTTATTTCTAAAATGTCATAGGAATTCCAGCGGGTAGGCAGCCTAGGTAACATTATATAAAAAAGTAGAAACAGGCCAGCATCCTTGCTGGTGTGTGGCTCACACCCGCAATCCTAGCACTCTGAAAGGCTAAGGCAGGAGGACTGCTTGAGGCCAGGAGTTTGAGATCAGCCTGAGCAAGACCCTATCTCTACAAAAGACAGAAGTATTAGTTGACATGGTGGCATGAGCTTATATTCCTAGCTACTCAGGAGGTTGAGGCAGGAGATTTACTTGAATCCAGGAGTTTGAGGTTGGAATCAGCTATGATGACGCCACGCTACCACTGCACTCTAATTGTGGCAATGGAAGGACACTATCTCAAAAATAAATAAATAAGAAACATATACAGGTATACAGGATCATTAAATAATTTAGTAATACATCTCCACAGTCACAGTGATGTAAATGTAACATTAAGTGGTGGAGCTGGAATTCAACCTAAGGTTTTGTATTTGTTTTTGAAGTTAATATACTTTATATTCTATATATACAATGTATTTAACTAAAAAAATGCGCCAATCATTGGCAATAGGATTAGGACAGATAATACCCCGTACTTGAAAATCTATTGCGTTCTATCTCTTCTGGGGGGGAAAAGGTGTCGAGTAAAGAGGGGGCAAAAATCTGTCCTTCCCTCTCTTTTCCCCTGTGCTGCTGGCTGAGTTGGTTTAGTGAGTTATGCAAGACTTGTTTCACTTTGTTTTTGGACAAAGCTGAGCTTGTGCTTCAAACAGAAGGCAGCCAATTACTAACTTCTGGTTGCTAGGTGTGGCCTCCTTTCAAACGCTATAAAATCGGAAGCCTGAGCCTCCACTGCTAGAAACGCTCAGAGCAGACTCTCTGTTTAGTTCTCTGGAAGAGGATAGAAACACAGGTGAGTCTCAGTTTCCCTTTGAGTTACTTTTGGTTCTTTGGAAAACTTTTCTCATCAGTATGTTGAATGTGATTTGTGGCTTCTACAGGATTTGTGGCTAGTTGCAGATAATAAGCTTTGATAAAGCTCTCTACAGAATTACATTAAGTATTCATATATTAGGAATTATACACCGTAAAGTTTTGTTTTACTTAATAAAGAAATATAGTTTTTAAAATATGGTAAGTTTGCTTCCTACTAGCTCATTGTACTGTTCGTGAGTTACCAGGGAAAAGAAGGAAAGAATGTGTTTTTTCTTTTCCTGACCTTGGAATGCAAGTTTCTGAGAGCCGTGTGTGTCTTACAGGGAAATTATGATGAGAGGGTGGGTGCGTGTGGGGGACGGAGAGAACCCAAGAGGCAGAAGGGGTGGCTAGCAGCTATTTCAAAATAGTAAGACTTTCTTAATTTATTTTCCTTTTTTGAAAGGAAAACTAGATAGAGTCAGACCTCATAGTGGTAATCATGCCCTTTGTAATTAACATTTTGAAATTAATGTTATGTTTACTCATGCAGTTTAAAATGAGAAGGTCCGCTTATTACTTGTGTTTAAAGAAGGTGTGACCACATTCCTTTTCCTGTAGGCTTGTGTCATAGACAGGCATTGCAAGAGCTTATTTGAAAAACCTAAAGGGAAAAGAATATTGCCTAGGTGGTGTCAGATAAGTTAGTCCATGGGAATGCCAACGGGGCCTTTGAAAAACTATTCTACTTAATTGTTGGATGACAAATGGCCATAAAACTCCTTAGAAAAGCACAAGACCAATCCAAGAAGAGTTTTTACTGGTGTTGGACAGATACATTTGCAAAAGTGAGAGATTATGAAACAGAACCATATATCTGGCTATTGTTTATCACAAATGTTCTTTCAAGGATTTCTTTTCCTTAGTCCATTTTAAATGTTAAAGATTAAGTTGGTCTCTAAATTGTAATGCTGGCTAATTAAGATGTACTTTGATGCCTAAAATTATATATGAATTTTGAAAAAGCAATGCTCCCCTGTTTCCACAGGAATGTATTTTCGTAGCTGTAAGACAAGGGATATTGCAAATGAGTCAAATGTGGTAAAGTGCCCATTTCATAATTCTTAAATGGCCTCTTCCCCAGAAGTTACCACCCTTGCCCCAGGCTCAAGCATCTGGCAGAAAGCCATCTATGACTGCTCTTGACAAAAGAATTAATAATAACATTATTAAGGAACCAGTCAGAGTTTCACACTCATTAAATACTTTTCAAAGCAAAGGTTTACAAAGGTTGATTCCTGTCTATGACATCTGCTGACTGAGCTGGTTATTTGTCATTCTCTTTATATCTATTAATTTATGACATATTTAAAAGCAGAGCTAAATCAATGCATCTATTATAAACCATAAACAGTTTTTGAAGTTAACTATTTCCTGTCCCTTTAAAATCAAAAACATTTTTATCAGGAAGATCACACAGATCCAATTTACACAATGCCTTCCTTTATTATGCTTCATTTTCATCTACTTGAGGGGAAATTTAAGATTGGTACTTCCCAGCTGTAATGGATCTTAGGTACTACTTACTTCAGTGTTTTCATTTTATAACTGAAGACTCTGGAGAAGTTAAGTGCTTTCTTGAGGTCAGATCACCAGACAAAGAGAATCAAAGGAAGGCCCAGAACAGTTAGATTCTTATTTTTATATCTTACAGTTGTGGGTTGAAGATGTTTGTTAAATTAGTGCATGTATACATTTTTTAAAAATATTAGCAATGATATGCTATTTATTAATTCATGAATATTTATTACCATGCCAAATACTAGGCATTTAAGCAGGAACTAGAGGTATTTAATGAATCGTGCTGCTCTCAGGGGCGCTCCGGGTGATAACATGCAATGATAGGGCTGGTGTCAGTGATGTAGGAGGTCATCAGACTCGGTGCTAAGGACTAGTAAAGGCTTTCTAGAGGATTGATGGGCGCTACAGTGAGACCTCACTCAGAAGCTGCAATTAGTGAGGCACTGAGATGCCAGTGTGGAGGAGAGAGGAGCATTCCAGGAGACGGAAACACCCTCTCCAAAAGCCTAGAAGCAAAACATTAATGAGGTCACTTTCTTAAATGGCTTCTTTATTAAGTCACACTATCATACAGTCTAATTGCTCTCACAAGGGAAGGTCCAGGAAGGGCTTATGAAACACACCTTGAGGAAAAGCTATGTCCAAGACAAAGTATTTAAAAAAAAAAAACTACCTAGGGCTGTGGTGAAACCTGGCATAGTCTCCGTGGATTGACTGTTAATGAATGTAATTAAAAAATAACATTAATCCTGTCATTTGGTCACTGATTTAGAAGACCATATAACACTTTAGAATCAGAAGGCATAAATTTATGTCTTGATTCTTGCCACGACTGGCTGGGAGACCAGTTGAAAATTACACTGTTTTTCCAAATGGAAAAGTAGCATAATGATGATAAGTCCGTTGTTCTGGGCCAGGGCTAATAGCTGCTCCTACTATAATCACAAAACTCCCATAGTCCCAGATCATAACAATTTTTTGTATTTTGTAAAAAAATACAAAACCCAGATTATTCTTTTGCAAATTCTGGAAGTAGCCTTTCCTAAGGCTGAGAGGGATGGACAAATAAAGAGGGCTCTCATAGAATACATAAATATACAAAAATGCTAATCTTTAGAAAGCTACACATTCAATTCACACATAAGCTGAGAAGGGTAGGCAATGCATGTTTATAGAAAGACAATTAGAAGAAATGTGTAATATTTTAGTTTCCATCTGCCAGCTTATGTATAAATGTCCATTTTCATCTTCAAATGAGCTGATGATAAACACTGACATGAGTTTTGCTTTTAGAGCTCATTGGTAGCTAGTTGAAATCTGTACTAAGCTAAAATAAGTCAATGGAATAGACTTCTAAAAACGTAGTGCAAGGCGGTGCCTGTGGCTCAGTGAGTAGGGCGCCGGCCCCACATACTGAGGGTGGTTGGTTCGAACCCAGCCCCGGCCAAACTGCAACAAAAAATAGCCAGGTGTTGTGGAGGGCGTCTGTAGTCCCAGCTACTGGGGAGGCTGAGGCAAGAGAATCGCCTAAGCCCAGGAGTTGGAGGTTGCTGTGTTTGAGTTCTTATGCCATGGCACTCTACCAAGGGCAACAAAGTGAGACTTTGTCTCTAAAATAAATAAACAAATAAATAAATAAAATTCTAGTACACCCTTTAACCATTACAAGAAAAAGACAGAAAAAAAGAAAATCTTTTGTGAACTTATGTTAGGCTGATTTTCTGCAGAGTGTAGGTATTAAACGGTCAGAATGGTTTAGCAATAAAATTTGTCCAAAATATATTTTTTTTGCTGGGGTATTTGTCAGATGTGTTACAACTCCTCAGAAGTTCTGTTAGTACATGCAGTTGATTTGGGGCACTTAACTAGCAGGATATGATAAAATCTGTTTCCTTTAGAGAAATTTCTCACTTCCTGTCATGATGTTTAAACTTTGCTAAAGGATTGGGGTGAATTTAACTGAACATGCTTCCATTTTCTTCTAATTGATCTCCTGAGAAAAGTTCTATAGTGGCTGCTTTTCTTTACCTGATTATGCTTTTAGGCCATCCAGATACTTCAAACTAAAAGGTAGGAACTCAAGAGATGTAAGTCATAAAGTTGTCTTCCCTAAGGACACTTTCTTGTGTCAAATAAATTACTCAACTTCCTCAGTTTTGTTATTTTGTGTTATGTAATTAATATAGCAATATCGTTATTATCCTAGACTTTCTCAGTTTGTTTTTTTTTTTAAGAAATTGGTCATTAGGCAAGTACTTTTTAAAATTAAAAAAAAAAAAATTAGCCAGGTATAGTTAAGTTTTCATAAACTTTATTTTGATGTCAGACTCTGTTGTCATACATGTTTGACAGTTTCTTTAGTCTTTTCTGTCTTGTGAAGATTCTCTTTGCTAAATGAAACAAATGAAATTAATTTTTGAACATGTGTTTGTAAGTGACGGAGTAGTATTTTACCAAGTGACCAATTACATCACTCATTTTGAGGATTCTACTTATCAAGGGCATGAATGAGGTGATAAAAATGGAAATTTTGAATACCCAAAACTTTGCCAGAATTGCCTTGAAGTTTTGGGTGTACCAATTAAGCAGTTGGAATGTGAAACTCTGTGGCAACAGCAATTGCACCAGATCAGACTGTAATGGGAAATAGAACTTTGTACAAGATTGCACATCATGACTTTAGCTCAGGAAACAACGTTAAATTTACTGATTACTGGAGGGAATAGATTACTTTAAATTAATGCTCAAAATATTAGTTCTTCTTATGAAGGACAGAATAGTAATTTGAACAATCTCCATGATAATTAAGTGGAGAGAGTTTCTGCTTTGGATATTATTTCCCTCATACATTTAATCTTATTACTTGGAACTATGATGATTTTTTAACAGGTGTGAATTGACATACTTTGTCTGAACATGTCGTGAAGCCATGTGAAGTATTAGATTTTACTCCTCATGAATCACTTAGGTTGATACCAAGAATTTAAAACTGCAAGATTGTCTTTCCAACCTTCCTCCCAGCGTCCCTGGCAGTAGTCTCCAGAGGGGTAAAACAAAAGGATGTGGAGGAATAGATCTGTGTGTACCTTGAGCCTAGGCTTGGAAAGACACATCCCTAGATATAAAAGATCACTAATGGCTTTGCATGTGTGTGTGTGTAGAAATCAGATAGCACATTAAATTTAATACACTTCATGTTTTAAAATACACATATCTCATTAAGTAGAAATATTGTTAAACTAATTCAAGACATGTTCTTTAAGATAGAGTTTAGCAGAAGGGTATACTTATTACAATTTCACCCCAGTGCTTCCTGTTAGAACAAAAAACCTTGCATAAAATTATCCTTTTCCCAGGTTTTTTGATGTTGCATGGAAAAACATAGGACTAGTACTTAGTTCAAATAGGAAGAAATGTGAGGGTAGTAATTGCTCTAAAAGTGCTGGAATAATTTTTTACCAAGAAATAGAAAAGGAAACTAAACTTTTGTGGGGAGAACTATCACCCATATTTATCATTTTACAGTTTACAGCTTTAAATCTGAATCCCTCCTGCAGAACGTCATGACTATTGCATCCTAAGATGCGAACATTATGCTTTTTCCTCTAGCCGTTCCTTTGTCTAGGCCTCATTAATCCTTCACAGATTCTCTAGCAGCTGAGCGACTGGCTCTCAGGTCCATCTTGCCTTTCTCCTAGCCATCCTCCATGACATAGCACGTATGATCTTTCTGAAGTGTATGCAAACCAAATCCTTCTGCTTTCTATATAAAAACTCATTCACCTTTTCCCAAAGCTTCCAGCTTCTGCCAACATTTCTTGCTCCAGCAAATTTCTTTCAGCATTCCTAATAGGTCAAACTTCTCTCCAGTTTGTTCTCTTTTAGCTTTTCTGCCAAGTTAACCTTGACTCATTTCAAGACAGGCTTGGATCAACCCAGGCCACCTCTAAGAAGTTTTCTTAGCCCTGTGTGTTCTCTGAGAACACACACTGGGTCTAAGTTCCTGAGGCAGGGATGCTGTTTCATTGTTTTTGTACCTTCAGAGCTTCGCATGTGGTGGGTAGTCTGTAAATACCCAGCAATGAAGTGATTCACCAGCTGCTGTCTTCCACCTGTGTGCTTACTTGTAATACTTGTCTGATCACTAAAGTTTAGGACTGAATATGCCAGGAAGGAGCTCAGCTTCTGAGTGGAGGCCATGGGTTTCTTTTTTTAGGGGTCTTTTGAGAAAGTCTAAGTCCTGTAGTTTGTCAGGCTCCTAAATGTCATCCTGAAATAAAGGGTGAGGCTATTTTATAATGCTGTGCCCTGTGTATATGGGGGACAGAGGTGGATGTTAGGGTGTGGTACATTCATATTGTAAAAGCATCTACTCCTTTTCTTTCTAGACGCTTCTTTAAAAATGGCAATGGTATCAGAATTCCTCAAGCAGGCCTGGTTTATTGAAAATGAAGAGCAGCAGTACATTGTAAGTAAACAATTCAATTACAATATTAAAATAGAAATTGATATGAATGAATGGGCATTAATCCTCTCTTATCCTCAGAATACTGTGAAATCATCCAAAGGTGGTCCTGGGTCGGCAGTGAGCCCCTATCCTTCCTTCAATCCATCTGCAGATGTTGCTGCCATCCACCAAGCCCTGACGGTTAAAGGTAATAATGATTCGTCAAAACAGACCCCTCCAGAATGGCTGTGTGAATGGTGATAAAAAACAGACGTGATCTCAGAATTAAAAGAGGAGGTAGAACAAACAAACAGATATGAACAATAGAAAGGGTCTCTTTCATTTTGAAGATAAAAATATTTCTTTGTCAAATGAAAACATACTTCCTTTCTCCGGACTCAGAAAATTTGGTTAAATAAGTGGAATCTCTGATGCTACAGAGCTTCTTACCAGCTCATTTCCAGCAGAAATTCAGTATCACTGCTCACATCTAGAGTTTGAAATAGGATTGCACTGTAATACTGAAGGCTGGGGAAATATTAATTGCCTCTTCATTTCTTATTCAAATAAATCAATAAAATGTCATCCTAAGTGGTTCTTTGATATGTAGTGTCACATCTATATCCTGGGCTGAAATATTTCTGTTCCTTAGTTTATTAGGAAGGTCCTTTGAAGCATCTTAATGATGAATCATTTTATGTCAGTTGATAAAGACTGCTGTCCCTTTATTTCTAGGTGTAGATGAAGGGACCATCATTGACATATTAACTAAGAGAACCAATGCTCAGCGTCAGCAGATCAAAGCGGCATATCTTCAGGAGAAGGGAAAGGTAGGTTAGAATGATAAATTTAAGTATTTAATTTCTGTCATGTTTATGCTTAAACACGGGTTCTGAAGCACAGTTATCTAATTTTATCAGTTTCTAACCACCGTTTTCCCCTTACAAGTGAGACTGGGATTGAAGTATTTATCAACTTTGCTGTAATTGAGTCAATTTTTATCAAATTTACTAATTTCATACATTGGTCGTCTAGCTGTAAGTTCTTTGTAGATTTGGGATTCTGGAAACAAATATGGTCAAGATTGAAATTGGCAATAAAGAATTTATCCTGATTGAAATGTATCTTCTGCTAAAATTTAAATCGAAACTACGTTTTTAATGCCTGCTTATAAAGTTTACATGTAATTCTACTCTAAAAATAAGTGCTATATCTTTTATACAAAACATGGGTAGTTTTTAAAAGCTGTTCAATTAGAAAACTTTGTTATATCCATGTCTAATTACACTGTTTATTTGATAAGTGTAAACCTCAAAAATTAGAAACATTATTAATATATTATTATAAAAGCAATTTTGCCACTGTTTTCTATTAAAATATTTCCCCTGATGTTTTGAGTTTTGTTTTTTCCTCTTCCATGTAAAAGATTAAAAATTCTATCTTTTAAGAAGTTATCAATGCATTCCATAAGTTTTATTCTATTCTTTCTAGATTTAAAAAGATTAAGATAATACCCTTAAGTATCTGGTATACTTTTGTATGTAAATGCACAAAGCTCTAAAAGATGGCAGGTTTAGGGATCAGCAGTAAAATGACCTAAGAATCAGGTAATACCACATTATATAACCTAGCACATTACTCATTAGAAACCTCGATTCTACTGTTTTTTTGTACAGCCCCTGGATGAAGCACTGAAGAAGGCCCTTACAGGCCACCTGGAGGAGGTTGCTTTAGCACTGCTAAAAACCCCAGCACAGTTTGATGCTGATGAACTCCGTGCTGCCATGAAGGTAATTCCCCAACTTTAACCAAAACTCCTTTCCCCAAGACAATGTTTAGGGCAAGTTGCTTCTGCCTACTATAGTATTTTTAAAATCTAGTCCAGGGCTGCCTGTTAATCAGTGGAAATTTAAAGAATAGATGAACTAATAATTCAATGAATGAATTAACACGTGTGGAAACTAACATCTTCCTTATCATGTATGAATTGTATATCTCCATTTTTATATCTATACCCCAAATTGGCTATAAACCTATTTTATTTTAGGGTAGTATAATAGAGTTTATTGTGATTATTAAATAATGTAGGTAAAATCTACTAAATGGCAGATTCAAACAAATTTGGGGACACAAAAACTAGTTGATCCTCTTGAGCGAAGGTTTTTCTTCATTTCTTCATTTCTTCTGTTTCTATTAAGGGCCTTGGAACTGATGAAGATACTCTGATTGAAATATTGACATCAAGAAGTAACAAAGAAATCAGAGAAATTAACAGAGTCTACAGAGATGGTAAGTCATAACATTTAGGAGTACAAGTGCCTTAGTTGGAAAGGAAATTTGATACACTTTTTAAAAATTGAATGTGGATGTTAATTATGAGGGCTTTGAAAAATCTACATATTAAAATATTTCTTTATTGTTTGGCACATGTGAACGGAATGCACACACTGTTACTAGGAGATATTCAAATTGCTAAGGTGTTAACAAAGGAGATGGTGTCCTTGCCTGCATCAAGCTTGTACTTTAATAGAAAATGTTCTTCCAGGACAAATAGCCACATATTATTATAATGGAAACATCAATTTAGAGAATAGAATCTAAAAAAACTTTCTAAACACATATTCTATTATCCTAAAATTAATTACATAAAATGTTTCATCGTCCTTTATTTTGAAAAAAATACGTAACAACAAAAAAAATCCTCCAAACAAAATAGTCCTCATTTGTCCTTGACAATGATAAAAAAGTAGGTGTTTGTAATTCTCTGCGGGAAACCCTAACCTCATCATTTTGAGCATAAATGACCCACTCTTTATCTCTAGTTAGATCCATGAGGGTGAAAGACCAGACATGGCTCATTTCATCTATTCAGTGAAACATCTCATTTAAATAATATGCTCAGCACTGATGAGGGTAACCGCATATTTTTTTTACCATGTTTTCTTCTCTAATATCCTTGAGCAGCACTGGCCTTCTTGCTTTTCCAACCCAATATATGGCACCATAGAGGATCTTTCTGCTTGATTTTTGTACCAAGCAAGGGGACTAGAACACTGCTTGTATACTGTTTTGAGAATAACTTAAAGGAATCAAAGTAAGGAAGGTTTTATCTTCATTTCCTGAAATTCTGATTTCACTTCCAGTGTTTAAGATCATACACACACACACACACACACACACACACACACACACATATGCATCAGGGATAATAATCAAAAGAGGTATTATCATTAGTTGATAAAACATAATTTACAAAAGTAAATATCCATATTTCTTCTTTATATCAAGATATACTCTAGTGATAGCTTATTAAATTCCCCTCTTTAAAGTTTTCTGAATCCATTTGTGTTGTTACAAAAGAATACCCAAGGCTGGGTAATATAGAAAGAAGAGAGGTTTTTTGGGCTGTTCCCAAAGCACGGCAGTGGCATCTGCTCTGATGAGGGACGCAGGCTGCTTTCACTCGTGGCAACAAGCAAACAGGAGCAGGTGTGCGCAGAGGTCACATGGGAAAGAGAGGTAGCAGGAGAGAAAGATCAGAGGAGGCGCCGGGCTCTTTTCAACAACCGTTTTTTTAGGGGACTAAGATTGAGAATGGCACTGAGCCTTTCATGAGGGGTCCTTTCCCATGATTCAAACACCTCCCACCGGGGCCTACCCCCCATAGTGGGGATCAAACTTCAACGTAAGCCTCGGCTAGGCCAAACAAACCATATCCAAACCACAGCATTAGTTAATTACAAATTCCTTTGTTTTCTATATTATAGCATTATTTTATATAGCTAAGTAGGGGTGTTTAGACTCACACACATAAGTAACACTGAACTACATTACATACAAGACATTTAAAGTTATTAAGGTAAATAGTGTTCAAGCATGTACCTCTGTTTTATTCTTTTAAACAATTCTTTTATTCATCCTATTGCTTAAATTCTGGTATGCTTCAGAATTAATTATTTAAGAATATAATTAATTAATAAGGATCTATGCTATTTATTCTTACTAGCAAAGATTTGTGACTGCATGTTTCAATCGTAGTATCATCTAAATTTCTCTCATCATCCTATACAAAATAAATGTAATGATAAAAAAAATCACTTGTTCTAGTTTCTCCATTTTTTTATTTAAAAAAGGTAATATTTTTGAATGTCTTCCATAAGTTATTCAACATTGTGACATTGTGAATTATAAGCCAATATAGAGATGTCAGATAATATTATTATCATCATTATTTATCACTAGTTTACTGCAAAATCTATTCTTATTTTTTTCACAGAATTGAAAAGAGATCTGGCCAAAGATATAACCTCAGACACATCTGGAGATTTCCGGACGGCTTTGCTTTCTCTTGCTAAGGTATGACTCAAAGACTTCATTAAATGCCTCTTCTTTTATGATGGGTAATGTCTTTGTTTTATGTTGCTATAGAGGAATACTTATGGCTGGAAAATTTATAAAAAATAACAGATTCATTTGGCTCAAGATTCTGATGGGTGGAATGTTAAGTTTGGTCACTCACATCTAGTGAGGGCTACAGGCTGCTTCCACTTACAGTGCAAGGTGAGGGGAAATTGGCCAAGTGCAGAGATCATAAAGCATGAGAAAAAACAAGATAGACTTGCTTTTTCTGGAGGGAAGACATTAATCTATTCATGAAGAATCCACTCCACAACCCAAACACCTCCCATTAGATCCTACTTCCAATACTGGGATCCAATTTCAACATGGATTTCAACAAACATCCAAATCATTGCCCATAAAATCTGGTTTTGACTTCTTCTGAGAAATGAGTAATTGACTCTCTTTTTGTCAAAGAATGTTATAGATCTTATTTTAAGCGAATTTAGTAAATTATAATTACCTATGAGAGAGGAGCTTACAATAGATGGTATTTCTTTCAGGGTGATCGAAGTGAGGATTTTGGTGTGAATGAAGACTTGGCTGATACAGATGCCAGGGTAAGCAAGTGCTAACAAAATATTACTGCAGTCAATCTTTTTATTAATACCTTAGGTGGCGTTACCACTTAATACCCTCCTTGTGAAAGCAAATCTAGAATTCTCCGAGAATCCTTAGTGGCTTATTAATGTTCATGATGGATGAGGCACACCTTTCTGTAGCACAAGAAATACAAATGTAGTCTTTAAGTTTTCAATTGATCTCATTAATCATAAAACCAGGAAGGATTAAAAGAGAACAATGGGAATTTGATTTGTCATTTCCAATCATTTTTTTATTGAAAAAAAATCTGAATTTTCCTTTTGCCAGGTATAAGAGAGAGAAAAGTAAATTTTTTACTAAGTGTATTGGAAAGCGTAAACACATCCAACATTCTATTAACAGTGAACATTAGAATGGTTTATGGATGTTGATTTATATTATAGAAATATTATTGCTATACTATAATGGTATTTAGTAATATAAGATAAATTATAATAACATGTTTAAATACATTGTTTAATATAGTTTCAGTGAGATTGCTGGTTATTGGCATATTGGTATTCCATTGTCAACATTTGAAAAATCATGCCATTTTAAGGCCCGGAATTTCTATTGAAACAATGTACACAACTATTATTTGCATTATGCCTTACTCATCAAGCAGTATTCTCTAGATCAGTGGTTCTCAACCTTCCTGATGCTGTGGCCCTTTAGTACAGTTCCTGTGGGTTGTAACCCACAGGTTGAGAACCGCTGCTCTAGCTAAATTCATCACAATGATTCAGTAAGGATGTCAACTTATTTGTTCACTCCCATCCACTTCACTATATCACTCTATTAGCATGCACATAATAGGTATTCACTAAATGTTTGTTGAATAAATGCATACATATCAGATCAGTTTTCTTGAGAAGTCCAAAATAACATTTTGTATACATCAGAAGATTTAGATCATTTTAACAGAAATATTAAAAAACAAAAATTAGCACTTGAATAATTGCTCATACTAAAAAATTATTTTTATTTACTTGGGACATTTCTGAATTTGCTTTTCATTTTAAGCCTATCAGGGCTGTGAGACATATGTTTACTAAGGCTAAAAAATTAATTTGAATCAGGAGAAAGATGGTAACTAACATTTCAAAGTTAACAAAGCATACTTGCAACAATAGGGCGGCAGGGATTATCCTCTTCATTTACAAAAGAAGAAAATCTGCAATTTAGGAAGGTCAAATTATTTGTCTAAGATTACACAGTTTTGAAGTTGCAGAGTCAAAATTTGAGTCCAGAAATTCTAACACCAACATGCAAGATCTAGGTTAAACTATTGATTTATAAGTCCCACTTGTTGATAATTAAAGAGTAAAAAAAAATCTATTTTAGAGATGTCCTTGGAGTTATCTTTATGTATAGCATAATCTTAAAGCGATTTAGTTCTGTAAACATTATTCTCCAAACACATATTCAGTCTCTAGTGTTTATAAGGCACCTCAAGAGATACCTTGGAAGATACTTGACAATCAAAATAAGGTCCCTGTCTTTAAAGAACTTGCAATCTTATTGCTTATTCTGATCGTACTGGGCACAAAAGAGCTGCTTAGAAAGTCTTTGACAAGGTCTAACGTTCTTTTAAAGATATCTTCTCAGCAGATAGTCAAGTGTTTGTTTTTATGTTTATTGACAGGCCTTGTATGAGGCAGGAGAAAAGAGAAAGGGGACAGACACCAACGTGTTCATTACCCTTCTTACTACCAGGAGCTATCCCCATCTTCGCAGAGGTAACAAATTTTTTTCTGGAATTAGTTTAAAGAAGATGCAATTTACTTTTTTAAGGACAAATAAGAGAAAGGGAAGAGAGAAGTTTTTTTTTAATCAGTGTCACTCTCATATCAAATGTTCCTGACCCACTAATGGTATTGGTCCACTGGTCTAACTGTGTACAGCCACCATTTTATAGTATTTGAAACATTTTATGTCTTTGGTTTCTGGATCATTGTTTCATTATTTTCACTGTTTATATTCCTCCAAAGATTTGAAACAGATGTAAAAAAAGATGCATACAACAAAACAAATGAAATTACAATGAAGAAAACAAACAAACCAAACCTCCTAGCTAAGTAAAGAAAAAAGTATGTAGATGCCCCAGAACAAAAACACAAAGACAAAATAAAATAATTGTGAAGAGTGTTCTGGCCTTTGACCATGATATGTAGGCCTTAGGCTCTTAAAAGCAAAGGTAAAGCAAAAGTCATGATGATTCCCTGAAGTTCATTATTATATAATAGTACATGAATTTCTAATGCTAAACTTAAGACAAATTTACTGCCCAGATCTTTATATAAGAGAAGATCCATAGCAATGCCCTGAGCACTGCTGTGACTGTCTATCATGTGCCATTTCTAATAACAGTTAATTAAATCTTCTAAACATTTTCCCAAAATATATGGGAACAGCAAAATGGCCACATGAGTTACATTCCTAGGAGAAGAGGAAGTATCCATATTATGCTTAGTTGTGTAAACAGCTTTAAAAACTATAGCTGAAGTTGTTATCCCAAAGAATTCTTTGAGTCAGTTGCCCAGATTTTGCTAAAGTTTGCTAAAGAATATAATGTTTTGTACATCTCTGATTTTAAATTTAATATTCAGTGTTTCAGAAATATACCAAGTACAGTAAGCATGACATGAACAAAGCTCTGGACCTGGAGATGAAAGGTGACATCGAGAAATGCCTCACAGCCATTGGTACGTAGTCCTGATGCTGGAAGAGTTTTCTTACTAGAAATTGTACTAAGAATGTCCCATATTTATACATAAATATATATATGTGTGTGTGTGTGTGTGTGTGTGTGTGTATACACATATATGAAAACATTGGAGATGGTGCATGCATGATTCAGATAAAAGCAACATGTAAGTTTGGCAAAGAAGTTTGATAACCTTCTTCATAACAATACATACTATTCCCCTTTTCAGAAATACGGAGAAGAGGAATATAGTTATTGAGCACCTACTTATGCCAAACTATGCATAATACCTCAGAGACAGTTGAGAACTGTTATTAAGAGCATGAGATTTGAAAGTAAACACATGTACTGGTTTGCCACTTATTAATTTTATGACCTTGGACAAGTCTGAGAGAGTCTGATTGAGTAGGTCCAGGTTGGCCTGAAATCCTACACTTTTTAAAAGTCTCCCAGGTTATGTAGATGAACATCAGTGTTGAGGAATCTATGTTTGTAAACAGTGTTTCTCAAATATCACTATGCACACGAATCCCCTGGGAATTGTATTAAATGTGGATTCTGATTTGGAGGTCTAGGGTGGCGCCTGGGTTCTGTACTTCTCAAAGTGTCCCAGTTGCTACAACTTTGAGTAATGAGAGAAAGAGCCGTACAACTTGACATGTGTTATAATTTAATGTGGGTGTTGCTTTATACATCAGCCTCTCCTACTCCAGGGTGGTTTTTATTTTTTAAGGTTCTTATTACAACATGAAGAAGTATTTAGTTGTATATCCTTCAACACCTACTGGCGTTCCCATTCCCAGGGCAATATATTCAGGATAGCACTAACTATTGGAGTTGTGGGTGGGGGTGGATTTAAAAGGCAACAATAAGTTGGTGGTCGTGAGGGGAAAGAGCATTCAAAAACCACCATATAGAGAGGTCCAAATATCTTCTCAGAATCTAAATGTTCCACATTAGGAGGGGAAGGATGAGGAATAGTGATGGGAGATAGACTACTGTTTGGGAAACTCTGTACTTCCTGTTTCTTTCATATGAATCTTTCCTCTTCTGTGGTGAAAATGTCAACTAAAATTTGTCTGCCTTACAGTGAAGTGTGCTACCAGCAAACCAGCTTTCTTTGCAGAGAAGCTTCATCATGCCATGAAGGTACATATTATTCCATGTATATGCCTTTCTGAGAGGAAGAGTTATTTGTAGAAGAAACAGAAAATAGCATATTGATGGAAGATTACTCATTTACTATCTTCCCATTAAAGAGCATCCTTGTTCTATTTGATGCAAGAGATAATATCCTATGTTATTAGAATAAATTTCTGCTAGATTGGGTGCTTTTTATTTTATAGGTGAGATTATAAATTGAGCCTTTATGGGATTTATGGCTTGTGATTTGCTTAAAACCAGAGTCACTGCAGGTAGGGTGACATATTTTCTCTCTTAATGTGTGATTTTACTAGCCTATTTCCACCAAGATTGTGTTTTATAATCTTCCACTTCCTGGGTTTCATTCGTCTTTATTATTATTCTGTCTTTCATGCCGTGGATTAATAGTTGAATCTTTTAAAATGACATTCTCTGACTGGGGAAATAGACATTATTATTAAGATGTATTTGAGATAGAGCTTCAACTATTTTCACTTTAACTTTACTTTTGACCTGATTGGTATTTTATAGGTATTATATAGGGTAATGCATCTATATTTTGATCCCCCAAATAGTTAATACAGTTATTTTGTTTTTCCTTTGTACTCCAAAACAAAAAGATTCCTGCAGAAAGAGAGCTCTAACCATTCAAATAATGTTTAGGGGCCTCTAAGAAACAACATCCATGCTGGGATCTGCTATGTAGTGCTTAGCGTGGTTGCTGCCCCACATCTGCTGTTATCTAGCTTCGTATTCAGTTGGTTAATGATGGTACTATGGAAGAGCAAAGAGGGGAATGTGCTCCAGACTTTGGAAAACAATGTAGCCTTGCTCACGGTTAAAATAAGACCTGAAGTTTCACTAGAAATGAGCCAGGTGAGGGCGACAGTGGAAGAAATGGGGTGTACAGCAGTGGTGGGCCAAGAGGATGAAGCAACAGGTACACAGGTTTGAAGGCAAACAGGTTAACAGGGTCCTTGCAAAGCAACAAGAATAATTAGACTGAATGGAGTACAGTGGAAGAAATTATAAAATTAGGGAGGGCGTTGTGAGCCTTGATAAAATGATTCATTTTCATCCTAGGAGTAACAGAAGATTTTAAAAATGTTTTAGATAGATGAATTAGAGATCAGATTTACAATTTGGAAGTTCGCTTTGGCATTGTTGGCTAGTCAGAGGAAATACTGGATAGCTGGAGAGCAAGTAGGAAAAGTAGTAAAAGTGCTCTGTACCGACTGCTAAGATAGCAGCTTATTTCTTGTCATTTTATCACGACTTACGTAATGTGTGTGTGTTACTGTGGTCGTGGTTTCTCTATGGAAATTATGAAAGGGCTTCACTTTAAAATTTAAAGAACAATATTCTTTAAGGAGAGTATTTTCTGAAGATGAGACACTATCATTTGTTTTGGCCAGGGTGTTGGAACTCGTCATAAGGAATTGATCAGGATTATGGTTTCCCGTTCTGAAATTGACATGAATGACATCAAAGCATTCTATCAGAAGATGTACGGCGTCTCTCTTTGTCAAGCCATCATGGTATGCTGTGATTTTCATAATGCCGTCTCCATAAACAAAGCAAAGATATTTGCAGTATCTTCAAAGAGAAAAGATGATTTATAGTACCTGTACATTTTATGTGTAAGATTAATTCAATATTTTAGGATACATACTCCATAAGTAAATCAAACTGCCACTGGTAAAATCTACTAGTGAATTCCTTTATTGGACTACTAGTACATTTTTCAGCCAAGGTCATGAAAACGTTTCATTTTCCATGCATAAATTTATGTATCAAAGCGTTTTTGGGTTTCTGCTAGTGGGTATAGATACATGGTTTCTTTTGTAATAGATATTGCTCAGAAGATTAGAAATATTCAAAATATTTATCTTAATTTTATCATATATAAATTGATATATAATAATCATATTATATATAATAATATAATTTGATATATATAAATATATGATAAAATTTTATCATATATAAATTATATTTATCTCATCAAAATGTTGAAAATGACACAGAAAAGTCAAATGTTTTGAACATTTTAAAAGATAGACAACTATTTGAATTCAACTCATTATTCATCTTGGATATCTCAGTAAAAGTGAGGAAGTCATAAACCTGTTATTTCTTTCCTTCTAATAAGTGAATCATGCATTTCATCATGTATGATATAAGAGTATATTATACTTATTCAATTCTGCATGCTATTTTATTTTTAGAAAATAATGACACTAATATAAAGCATAATTAATTTAAAAAGTTTCTAATCTGAATCTCAAAAGCTACTGAATTTTATACAGCAATCAAGAAATATTCAGTTATGTGCTCTCAATATTGTTTTATTAGATAAATAATATGTTTATCAAAGATCCTAGAGAATTGGTGCATGGTAATGTATGAGCTCCTCTACAGCGAAGTCTACAAAGGAAATAATTCTTCTGAATTTAAAAATACCTTATATTGATTATGGTTTTGAATAAATATTAAGTGTGCTCTATTTTTCAATCAACAGGATGAAACCAAGGGAGATTATGAAAAAATCTTGGTGTCTCTTTGTGGAGGAAACTAAACATTCCTTTCATGGTCTCAAGCCTTATGATCAGAAGATATTTTAATTATTTTAGTTATATCTTTTCTTTCTATAACATAGGCTTCCTAAGAAAGTTGCTTCAGGAGGATTACAGCGTAGCTACCTGATTTCTGAAACCTACAGCCTATAAATAATTTTTATATCACAACTCTGTATAACAGAGATAAGTTCGTTTTTTTTTTTTTTTTTTTTTTGATATGTTTACCTTGAACCAAAAAAACCCATACTCAAGTCGTTCTAGCAACATTACTTGGGGAAGATGTCTATTATCCCCAAGTAAAGAAAAAATAAAATAATTTTATAAAACAATTTGTGTGTCTTTGGCTCTTCTATGTTGACTTTCCTTTATATGTAATTCAGCAGTTTAATTTCACATCAAGGAACCTGAGCTTGAATTCTAAATTACGGTTACTCAATGATTGAATTGAGAAGAATTTTTAGAGATTTACAAAATGGACTCTGCATTTTATCATCTAGTTACAAATTATTGAGTATCTCGGTATAATAATGAATTTATTATACTGGTGTTATGAAAATATGACATCTGCTATATTTCATAAAAATGAAATGAAAACAACAATAAAAATGCCTCCTTTGTTTCATGATGATAATTGCATGTCATTGCTACATTTTTTCCAGAATGATAATGCCATTCCACTTTCCCACCATAAATTTAATAGTGGTCCAGTTTCCTCCATATTCTTGCCAACATTTAGTGTTGTCACTATTTTGTATGTTAGCATTGTTTATTTTATTGCTGAATTTTGAGAATTTTTTTGCAGAGCAAAGTTCTAAATTTTAATGAGATTCTGTTTATTACTTTTTCATTGTATTTTTTTTTATTTTTTTATTTTTGATGACTTTGACAGTTTTATTTAATTTTTTTTTTAAATTTATTTTTATTATAGATAAAAATATGCACCGTAGATGTGGCCCAACCCATCACCCTCCCTCCACCCGAACCTCCCCCCTCCCTTCCCCTTCCTTGGTCCTTTCCTCATAGTCTTGTGGTATAGTTGGGTTATAGCCTCCATGTGAAAGCTATAGTTTACCTTCATAGTAGGGCTGAGTACATTGGATACTTTTTCTTCCATTCCTGGG
>CAUYPK010091277.1:0-19333 GCA_963574355.1 Loris lydekkerianus
TCCTTCAGCATAAGGTTATTTAGCTTCCATGTTTTCATATGAGTATGCAGATTCCTATTGTTACTGACTTCAACTTGTATTCCATGATGGTCAAAAAGATGCAAGGAGTAGCTTCTATTTTTTTAAATTTGCTGAGGTTAGACTTGTGACATAGGATATAATCAATTTTGGCATATGTTCCATGGGCTGATGAGAAGTATGTGTATTCAGTTTTGTTGGGATGAAATGTTCTGTAGATGTCTGTTAAATTCAGGTGTTGAATGGTTAAGTTTAAATCTAAAATTTCTTTGATTAGCTTCTTTTTGGAGGATCTATTCAACAATGCTAAAGGGGTGTTAAAATCTCCGACTACTATGGAACTGGAGGAAATCAAGTTGATCATGTCTGTTAGAGTTTCTCTTATAAATTGAGGTGCATTCTGGTTGGGTGCATAAATATTAATAATTGAATTCTCATCACATTGAGTATTACCTTTAACAAATATGAAGTGTCCATCTTTATTCTTCCTTATTTTGGTTGGTTTAAAGCCTATTGTATCTGCAAATAGGATTGCAAAGCCTGCTTTTTTCTGCTTTCCATTTGCCTGGAATATAGATGACCATCCCTTTACCTTGAGTCTATATTTATCTTTTAAGGTAAGCTGAGATTCTTGTATGCAGCAGATATCTGGCCTGAGTTTTTGTATCCAGTCAGCCAACGTGTGCCTCTTTAGAGAACAATTTAAACCATTCACATTAATTGAGAATACTGATAAGCCTTTCAAAAGTCCAGTGGACATTTTTAATCCTTTTGCAACTGTGGAAGTTGGAATTTGATCAATAGTTTCTGGGTGAGTTTACTTTTGTGGTGGAAGATTATGCTGGCCATTATGGAGGATAATCAGAGAATATCCTGGAGCACTGGATTAGTTATAGCAAATTTCTTCAACATGTGAATGTCACTAAAGTATGTAATTTCTCCATCATAAATGAAATTCAGTTTAGCTGGATACAGGATCCTGGGTTGAAAGTTATTTTGTTAGGAGATTAAAAGTCGATGACCATCCTGTTCTAGCTTGAAAGGTTTCAGCAGAGAGATCTGCAATTATTCTAATATTCTTCCCCTTGTAGGTAATGGTTTTCTTTCATTTGGCTGCTTTCAGAATTTTCTCCTTCATATTAACTTTAGTGAAATTGATTATGATGTGTCTGGGGGATGTCTTATTTGGGTTGAGTCGTGCTGGAGTTCTGAAACTGTCTGCTATCTTTATTTCAAAATCTCTTGGCATGTCTGGAATGTTCTTTTTCATAACCTCATGAAGAAGAGACTCTGTGCCTTGTGAAGCCACTTTGTCACTTTCAGGGATCCCTATAAGGCGAATATTGGTTTTCTTCAAATTATCCAGAGCTCTCTGAGAGAGTGATCAGTTTTTGCCCTCCTTTTCTCTTCCTCTTTGAAAGTTTGGGTGCGTTCAAAAGCTTTGGCTTCAATGTCAGAAATCCTTTCTTCTGCTTGCTCCATTCTGTTACTGAGGGATTCCACTGTATTTCTCAGATCTTTGAGGACTGTAACTGCTTGTCTCAATGTGTCAAAATGTTTGGTCATTTTGTCTTTGAATTCATTGAATTATTAAGATATCTTTTGGATTGCTGCTTGAAATTCTAATTTGATCTTATTTGCTATACAGATTCTGAATTTGATTTCTGACATCTAATCCATTTGTTTATGCATGGGATCTCGTGCTGTGTCTCCTTTGTTGTTCCTTGGGGGAGTTGATCTACTCTGATTATTCATATTGCCAGAGTTTTTTCATTGATTCCACCCCATTATTGTTTTTCATCATTGCCTCTGGCCATCCTCAGCATTGGGGAGGTGTCTCTCCAAGATTAGACCCCAGTGGGATCACTCTATTGTTGCTGGATCTTTGTAGGGAGTGACCATGTGTAGCTCTTCTAGGACTGTCTCAGCCAGGGAGTTCTGGCTATTGGAGCAGCTCTGGAGAGAGGCACACCTAGATCCAGCAACAGGGTGGGGGATGGTGCACACAGTTCTGGGAGTTCCTGGCCAGGGTGGGCGGAGGCCTGGGGGGTGCGGTGCGTGGGGTTGCACAGTTCCCGGCAGCATCTCTGGGTGGGCTGGGCATGTGGAGGCCTGGCAGGCTCGAGGCACAGGGCCGTGCAGTTGCCAGAAGAGTCTCTGGCTGTGGCAGGCGTGTGGAGGCCCAGCGAGTGCAGGGCTCAGGGGCGTGCAGTTTGGGGAGGCTCGGTGCGGCCCCCAGAGTCTCTTGCTGGGGGGCGCTTGGTCTGGCAGACAGGGATGGGGGGCATTGCTCAAGGATCTCCTCCCTCAGTCTCAGCAGGGGTCAGGCTTCTGTTTTGTCAGGTAAGAGGGTAAGGGTGTGCTGGGAATTCAGAATGGCAGGGAAGACTTTAGTTCAGTTTTTCTGCCTAGAAAGAGAGTGTTCAGAGTCACTGCAGGGTCTCTCTGAGGAAGTAGTCCCCACTTCCCATAGCATTCACCCATAGGGTGAGATAAGAGGTCCACCATTCACCACTTGTCTGTAGAAAACCTGCAGGAGCATACGAAGAGAAAATAAAGAAAGGAGACAGAAAAACAAACAAACAAAAAAAACAGCTTTCTTGGGGGAGGGAACAGATAGTTTTCCTTTCAGATGGATTTTGTACCTGAAGGTTGGTTTCATGGAATCGCACCTTGTCTCAGCAGATGTGACCTGCAGTTATCATTTCTCTCTCAGCTGGGCTCCTAGTCTTCAGCATAATTGGGCTGTTTCGGGACGTTATCTTTCCTTTTAGGTAGGAGTCTCTTTTGGATGCTGTTTTCAGTCAGCTATTTTGCCCCTTCCCATGTTTTCATCTTTTAAGGAATATTAAAATTTGCCCTATAAACTAACAATGAATATAGCTTAGTGGACTGGGGTGGGGACTGGGCACCAGGCTTCTGAGCTATTCTAACCCTAGTTAGTGGCATGATCTCCAGCAAATCACAGTCCCAGCTTCAGTTTCCCCTCGCAACAAAATGAAGGGCTGGACTGATTTAGTCGCTCAGTCGTCCCCTGGCTGTGTCTCATCTCCAGTCGCAGTAATGGCCTCTTCACTTCTCTTTCTTTTCCATTTACATGCACACACACCCTCATGTACAGAAAATAGGTGTCCTCAGTTAAGTTTATATTCCCTAGAACAAAACCAGTAGCAGTTTTCAACAGTAGTCATTAAGACAATAGGCAAATCTATCCATATCCTCATCTAATCCCTTTTTTTTTTTTTTTTAATTTCAAACTTGCCAGTCATCAACTTAATTGCGTGAGCTCAGCCAGGTCTTTTAATCACAGTGAGCCTAAGTTTCCACCTGGCAGACTGAGAGAGTTAATTTCCAAATTTCTTGCAATTCTGACACACTTTGGTTACTCAGAACCTCTTCACACCTAACTGTGCAGCCTCCTAAACCCACATACTTGTAACAACACTCATGAGTGAAGACATCGCCATAGGGCAAGCCGTAAGGGAAATGCTTATTTTTCATAAGCTCAAGAACAATGACTGGACCTGAACATGCCAAAAAAAAAAAAAAAAATTGCCATTTTGTGATTTTTATCTTTGTTGTCTAAGTTTTCCTTCTTTACTGTATTCTATAGCCAGAACTTAAATAAACAGACAGTAATAAACCAGATTTAAATGTAGCTTATCACAGAGATGGTGGAATGCTTGTCTTCAATTTCTAAGTAACTGTCTCAGACTGATTTTATATATTACACATAATTTCTTTTATTATTTTTTCTTTTTTCTTTTTTCTTTTTTTCCCTTTTGAGAAAGGAGCTTGCCCTGTTTCCAGGCCTAGAGTTCATGGGTGTCATCATAGCTCACTGTAACCTCAAACTTCGGGGTTCAAGTGATCCTCCAGCCTCAGCCTCCCAAATAGCTGGGACTACAGGTGCATGTCACTAGGCCAGGCTAATTTTTCTATTTTTAGTAGAGATGGAGTCTCTCTCTTGCTCAGACTTCTCTCAAACTTCTGGCCTCAAACAATCCTCCTTCCTCCCCTTCCCCAAAAGCCAAGATTACAGGGGTGAGACACTGTGCCCAGCCAATATATCATTAAGATAAGAGAGATACAGACAAACAGACACTCACAAACACTTTTATTTCCATCCACAAGATGTGAAAAATGGCTGTTTAGAATTTGGTAAAGAAATCTGACTCTACCCCAGTAACTCAACTTTAGTTTCAGGATAAGTCATGGAGGCTTTAGGCTACACACAGAATAATGACGAGATAAATTTAAGTAGCTAAAATTAAGGTTTATGGCAAAAGGAACTTCACAATATTGGTGAGTTCTGGGTTTCTGTGTAATTGGTGTGTGTGCCAGGTGACATGCAGGCACGCTCTGCTCAGTGTGGAAGAATATCTGGAGCCTGAGGAACAGAGAATACAGCACAGCTGCTCGGTTTTCAGGGTCTACTTTCCCAGAGAAGCAAGTACTTGCCTCTCTAAAGTCTTGACATCTCAGGGTCACCAGCAAGCTGCTTACAAGGAAATCATCAGGGGGTGGGAGGGAGGTTCAGGTGTTCACCTAAGGAGGAGGCAGAGCTTTCTTTCACATTCTACTCTGTAGGAGAGAGGTCAGTACATGTGAAAACAAACTGCGCCTGACCACCCACCCCTCAATGTAATGTACTTACCTGAGTGGTACACTGAGCAGTCAGAGCTCATCAGATACTAACAACAAGTTCTGTTCTTTCCTCTGATCCTGGCCTCTCGAGTGCTGTTGAAGCTCTTTTTTCTGTCTTTGAGAACCTCACAAATAACTTTCTTGGCATTTTCAGTGATATGCAGAAGTCTCAGTTCAGCTTAAAATTCTGATCTCTTCCCACTCCTCCCCACCTTGCAGCTCCGGGAATGACAGTAGGAAGGAAGAGTGTAAGGTCTTCTCTGCCACCCTGCCTTTGTGCTAGACAAAGGGAGGAGGAGCGTACGGGAAGGAAGAAAACAGCCCTGCACGCAAGCCATCTTGTGCTGGACATCAGTGCTTCTCCAGCTACCACGATCTAGTGTCCTTTATGTGGCAGGCATCCAAAGATGGCCTCTCTTAGGCCAAATGAATGAGTTCTCTGGAGGGGTAAGGCTTCCTCTCTACACAGGTCCCTGATGTGAAAGCAAATAGCTATCACCACCAGCTACCACTCTTCTCACCACCAGCCCAGACTCCACCACACACCCTCCCTGAGCCTGGGAATCAGCCAGTCTTTCCTGCTGCATCCACATGGCCTGCAGGCAGGCCTCTAGGATCATCTGCTTGAGCTGTGGCAATGTAATCCTGCTGAATAGTGGAGGGATGGCCACTCCCCTCCTCCCCCTCTCCATTTCCACCTGTGGTAGCATCTCACTTCCTTTCCTTGCAGGCTCAGAGATGTATCAGTATCAGCAAGTCCTGGCCTATTGACAGGCAAGGAGCCATACTCAGTAAAATAACTTAAGGAGGGTTATTCCAAGCCAAACTTGAGGACCACAACCCAGAGCCCCACCCAGGAAACCTTAAGCTGGTGGACTCAGGTGATAGGGTTACAGTTTGGTTTTCTGGAGTCAGGAATTACAGATGGTCATAAATCAATAGGTGGAGATCCAATGTTGGTTTGGCCAGAAAAGCTGGGACATGGGGGGGCAGGGACTTATAGGATTCTTTAGCTGACAATTGGCTGAAAGAGTTAGGCTTTGTCTAAAAGACCCGAGTCAGTGAAAGGGAATGCTTAAGGTATTAGACACAAAGTAACAAACATTCCCAAGTGGTTTGTTGTGCACTGGAGCCCCACAGGGAGGTCTTGCACAGCCTTCAAAAGACGTCTCTGAGAAGGGGAGGGGACTGAGGAGGCCCGTCTCAGCTCCTTTCTCATGGCCAGCAACTCTGTTTTAGGGGTCCTCTTGGCCAAGAAGGGGGTCCAGTCACTCAGTCCCTTAGGGGAAAATCTTAAGATTTTAATTAAGTTCACAAAACTAAACCATCACTGTAGGAATGAGGTACTAAGTGGTCACTTTTGACAGCTAGTCCCCATCATTTTTGTTTGTTTGTTTTTTCGTTTTTGTGACAGAGTCTCCCTCTTTTACCCAAAGTGCCATGCCCTCTACCTAGCTCACAGCAACCTCCAACTCCTGGGCTCAAGTGATCCTCCTGCCTCAGCCTCCCAGGAGCTGGGACTACAGGTGTGTGCCACCACACCTGGCCTCTTCTCAGGCTGGTCCTGAATTCCCATGCTTAAACAAAACCCTCCCGCCTCCCCCTCCCAGAGTGCTGGGATAGCCAATCCCAATCTGGAAGTGGTTTGTCCCATTGTCTCTCTGAGGAGATGAAGAGAAACCCACATTTGCATGGAGACAACTCAGCCTTTCCCTCCTTCGTGCCCTCTCTCTCCACAACCCATTTTCTTTCTTCTTTCCATCCTTTTTATCTGAGCTGAGGTAGGGACGGTGGTTAAAATGACAGCATCTGGTGTCCCTCAGTGCACCCAAGGAGGGACATGTAATTTCACCTGTTTGTAGTTCTTTTCAAAATATGCGGTACTCGGTACCTCTTCTGTCCAGTTTGGGATGTTCTTACCTGTCTCCTCTGTATGCGTCTCCTTCTCACATCACCAAGTCAGGTGGCCCACCACAGCCCGAGGGACCCGGAGACCAGGACTTCTGCCTGTGTGGAGATGCTGTCTTCATATGTGAGTGCCATACATGAGTTCAAGATGCAGCTCTGTTTCTTTTCTTTTTTTTTTTTTTTTTTTTTTTTTTTTTTTGGAGGTTTTGGTGGGGGTGGGTTTGAACTTGCCACCTCCAGTACATGGGGCTGGTGCCCTACTCCTTGAGCCACAGGCGCCACCCGCAGCTCTGTTTCTTAACATGTTGCTCATTCTTAAAGGAAACTATTTCATTAAATCTTAATTTCTCCATTTCTAGAATAGGAGAAACATCAGCCGTGTGGAGTCTTGAGCTGTGACTTGTACAATCACTTTTTGTAGTGTCACCGTCAGATGTACAAACCGCAGAGTGGCAACTATGTCAAGACAGTGGGCAAGTAATGGGGGACTCTGACCCTGAGAAGGGCGCTGTCTAATACAGAGACAGACACATACAGACAGAATCACAACAACGTGTGACAAATGGAAGGAAAGACGCATACGGGGGGCAGGAGGTCAGGCGGGACCAGAGGCGCTGTGAGGCAAGGTGTCTACAAGACCTCTGTTTCAGTTGCCTCTGGTGCATTGCTCAGTGAGAGAAGCTCCTGGAGAAGGGTGCACAGGGGACACCCCGTAGGGGGCAGAAGAGAACAACGGTGGCTTGTTAGTCACTACACCCACAGCCCAGGGTAGAGGGTAAGGAAGGAAGCCACAGACCATGGCAGGCCACATGCCAACTGCACCATCGCAGGCTGTGGGAGGGAGCCTCTGTGGGATCAGACGGTGCCTCCTGGTTCTCACTGAACATGTGCAGTAACTCTGCAGGCCGGCAGGAACCCAGACCTGCTACTCTGTGCCTGGCCCCTATGCCAGAGAAGGAGAGTTGTTGATCTAGGGACCCTTATCCATAGTAACAGAGTGGTGAAGGTCCATTCAGAGACCTCCCAGTTTCACCAGATGTCAAGGCAACACATAATATTGACCCTTAATTTTAGACCTAAAATCACAGCCTCATGTAGCAAACACTCTGTGAATTCAGTCTGAGTAAGAGCTACTGGCACAGCGTTGAGGATATGGCTTTCCAGTTGAAGTAAACAGCCCTGCACAAGGCACACTTCTCCTGTGCACCATGTATGCAAGATCTGTAAAATTGTGAAGGAGAAGGTAATAGGAAAAGGAAAGAAATTGGAGGAACAGGCACAGGGTGATCATAAAAGAGCCTTGTAGGCTGGGAAACAGCTTAGACACAATTCTGATATTCTGATGCTAAAAAGTATTCCTCTAAAAATGGTTAGGGGTCAAATAATATGTGAAAAGGACTATTGGAAGCAAGTTGTACTAATTTTTTTGCTACACAATATGTTAATATTTTACTGATATGCATTTTAAACCTCTAATTTGGTGTACATTATTGCACAATCTTCTTGAACCTGGGGACATTAGCCTTCTAGGAATTTTATTTCCAGAACATCAATGTTTCAGAGAACAAAGTTTAAGAATTACTGTTACAGGTAATGAGAGATCATTAAAAGATTTCAAGCTGGGAGTGGCATCTTCATATTTGTAGTTTAAATTAAACACCTTATTAGATGTGCAGAAGATAGATTTGCAGGGATGAAAATTTGAGTAGTTGGTGAATTCAATTAGGAGGTTGTGGACGCAACCCTGGAGAGAAATGAATAGAAAAAAGATAATAGAAACAGAAAAAGGAAAATTTAAAAGAAGTTTTTATGGATTAGGTGAGGTAGTGCACTGGTGGTAGAGCTGGTCATGCTACAGTCACAAACACATACCAACATCTGAATGACTTACCACAAAGGTTTCTCTCCTGTTTAAATGTTTGTCGTAAGTTGAAGGGGGAGGGCTCTGCTCCACAGAATAACTTGGTGACCCAGTTGAGGGAGACTCTGTCATCTCATAGCAGCACCTTCTGGCAGAGAGTTTTTTGAGTCATTACTGCAAGAGGAAAGGACATGGAGACTTAGACCCTGGCTTTGGTCTAGAGTAACTCCTGTCCCTGTTGGTTACTGCCCACTGACCAGAAAGAGTCAACATAATCCTGCCTCATTGCAAGAGGTCTGGTGTGACCATCTCTGTGTCCAGAAAGGGAAGGAAAACCGAATATTAGTCATACATTTCACGGTGAGAAAGAAAAAAGGATCCAAGATGTCTCCCACAAGCAAACAGGTGGAGGATAGTTCCAATAACTCGGAGCAGGAAGGTACCAGAAGAGAGAGAATGTTTGGGAGAGGAGATGATGCCTTCCATTTTGAACATTTTGAGTTTTTAGGTGCCAAAGGAATTTTCATTTGAAGATAGCCAGTAGATTGTGGAAAATCTTAAGTCTGAATCTCAAAGGAGAATTCTGCCCTGGAAATAAGACTTAGGAATCATTGTCAGTACTTAAAACCAAGAGTGGAAGTACTATCCATGAAGAGGAAGGTGTTCCATGGAGAACAGCAACGTTTTTAATGAGAGAAAACCCCACAAAGAGGATAAGAAACTGTCAGAGACAGACAAGAAGAGAACCCAGAAGTGTTATTTCAAAAGAATGAAAGAAGGCAAGAGTTTCTGAGAGAAAATGATCAGCAACAGTAAATACAACTAAAAGATCCTGAGTATTAATGGCTAAAAAAGCAAGCCCAGCTGATTTGGCAGTTAAGAAACCAGTGATGGGCTCGGCTAGCGGCTCACGCCTGTAATCCTAGCGCTCTGGGAGGCCGAGGGAGGTGGATTGCTTGAGCTCAGGAGTTTGAGACCAGCCTGAGCAACAGGGACACCCTGTCTCTACTAAAAGTAAAAAACTAGCCCAGCATTGGGAAGGCACTTAAGTCTCTGCTACGCAGGAGACTGAGGCAAGGGGATCACTTGAGCACAAGAGTTTGAGGTTGTTGTGAGCTGTGATGCCACAGCACTCTACCCAGGGCAGAGAGTGAGACTGTCTTGAAAAAGAAAAGAAGAGCAAAGGAAAAGAAAGGAAAGGAAAGGACGAGAAGGGAAACAGTGATGATTTCAGTAGGAAGAGGTTCTTGGGAGGAGAGACACAAGCTAGGCCGAAATGGTTTGGGCAGTGAGAGGAACGGAAGAGTCAGGTTTTATTTCCAGCCTTCTTCCTCAGCCCCTGTGATTCTTTTATTTATTCAACCAACATTTAATAAGCATTTATTAGAAGGCAAATAAGACGGATGAGCTTTCTGCAAAGATTTCCCTCCAGTCAATAATGTTACGTTTGCTCCTCGGTGCTCCTGTAACATCTTGTACACCTCTTTATTTCAGCACTTTTCGCATCATACTGCATGTATTTGTCTTTTCATCTCCCCCTTAACAATGAGCTCTTTCTGGATAAAGACAGGGTAAAGATTTTATTGATCTGTTTATCCCCAAAGCTCATTACAGTTCCCGACATAGCAGACATCCAATAAATGTGCTTGGCTTTTCAATTAAATTATTTAATCTTCACAGTTCTGTGAGGTAGTTATTAGTCTCATTTCACAGAGGAGGCAGCTGAGACTACAGGGCTATAGATGGCAAGTGGCAGAGCTGAGACCGGAATCCAGGCCTCAGATTTAACACCTGGGTCTATTCGTCACACAGGAACTGCTCAGACACCTTTTGTCCTGGGAAGATGCATTCAATTTCCTCATTATATTCAAGTTTACAAGTTAGCAGTATAATCTGAGATGCAGATAGGTCAATTGATCAAAATTAGTCTTCCTGAACCCATAATCTTAGCTGAGCTAAGCCTACAACTGAACATGCCATAGTACATAGTATAATAACATACTATGCAATACTATACTATGCAATTATCACACTATACTATACTATACTATTACTATGTTATATAATGCTATACTATGTGTATATATATATAGTATATATATAGTATAGTGTACTATTACTATACTAATGGTATAGTGTACCATTACTATCACTATATTATACTATACTATATTATACTATATTATACTGTACTATACTACTACTATACTGCTATACTATTCTATAACTATGCTATTACTATACTATTGCTATGCTATGCTATACCTGAACATACTACGCTATACTGTAGATAAATGTACTATACTGCAGATGGTCCCTGATTTGCAACGGTTTGACTTAACATTTTTTCAAGTTTATAATGGCGTGAGAGACACATGCATTCACTAGAAACCATATTTCAAGTACCCACCATTTTTTTTTTCACTTTCAGTACAGTATTCAGTAAATTACATGGGATGTTCAAAATTCAAATTGTTACAAAATAGGTTTTGTGTGAGACGATTTTGTCCACCTGGAAGCTAATGTATTCCAAGCATGTGTAAGGTAGCCTGTTCTAAGCTATGCTGTTTGGTAGGTCAGGTATATTAAGTGAATTTCTGGTTACAAAATTTTCAACTTATGATATAACCGTATCATAACCTGTGGAGCCCAACTGCATAATGTGCTATAGCTGAATGCACTGTACTGTAGTAAGTTTAATCACATGAAATCGCTGTTTTAGGTACAGAAAAGGTCAAATATTAGCATTTTTCCCTATGTTTTAACCCAATAGAACATAGGATGATTTTTTCTACAGTATGAAATGAAAAGGATAAATTAGTAGAATGAACTAATAAGTATGAAACTAGGCAGTAAGGTGAGGAGAAAGATTTTGGAAATAGGCCAATGTTATTCTAAAAAGACTTGTGACCATGTTACTTAAACTGTCTAAGACTCAGTTCCCTACTCTTTAAAATGGAGATAGTAATTTCTCCTTGATGGATATTGTAAGGATCAATGATGTACTTGTGTATGTAGAGTGACCAGCTCTATACCTGACCCACAACAGACACACAATCAATGGCAGATATAATTATGACCACAAGGAAACACGGATGCTTCCAATACAGGTGTTTATTTAATCACCAGTATTTATCCAGGGCTTGTTCTGGAGCAGAATGAGAATTTGCTATACACAGTCTCTATTTCTCACAGTAATGCCTATTATTTGCCTCAGAATTAAATATTTCAATGTATGGTGTGTTAAACCAGATGGTAACCAACAGCTTCCTGCCAGGTAATACCTTTCAGTAAAAAATAATCTTTTGGAGGGAGAAGTAGACAAGCAATGGAGTTCCAAAGACAATATTTATAGGGAATTTCTCAAAGAATTCCCAGGAGCACTGACTGCTCTAAGTGTTAGACAAGTAACTTAGCCAGAATCTTCCTTTTGAAATGAAAATTGGTTACTAGAAGCAACTACTCCAAACGCATCTAAATATGAGAGAAGCCAGATCTTCATGTTCAGGGTCTTTGAGTCAACAATATGTGGATTAAACCAGGTTACTTAAAAAAATACGAAAATATGACATAAAATGTCTAAAATAAAGGATTCTTCTAGTACAATTTTATTTAAAAATACATGTTCTATTAACATGAACTTCTGGAAATTGATCAACCATCTATATAATTGAAAAGACAAAACGGAGACTCTTTAGGGAGAAAAGTCCTTAGTATACTCTGAAGTCCCCAGTTGTACTATTTTCATGAATGTGACTGTACATCTTCTGGATAGAATTCTTACATGTTCTTTGCTTATGTAGATACACTGGTTATTTAATGGAGATTGGGAATGAGAGACTTGACATAATTCTTGTACTCTTTTTTCCATAAAAATACAATGGGTAAGAATTTTAAAGTTGACAAACTAAGATGTGTCAAAATGAATCTTTTATTTTCTATAATTTTAAATTTTAGACTCTGTGGTCCAATCTAGTAACTTCCATATACTCTCTCAAATTCAGCAGTTTCTCAGACACTTCAGTTGTAAATACATAACAACACCTAAACAGATTGTTTACCTTTCTTCCTGCTCTTTTCCCCCACTTTGATGGTGGGTTCAGAGAATCCCCACATGAGCAGGCTGGTCACTGTTTCCTAGTCCATTTGCTCTGTGTCCCCTCTGTGACACTCCTCCCCTGCAGTTGATTCTAAGCTCTAGAAGTACTTACAGAAATATCACTCCAGAAGGCCAGGGAGAGGGTGTCCACCTCTCATGCTGAGTTTGTTGGGTCCAGGGCCAGCCTCTGTTTTCAGATGTAGCTTCTCCTGTCTGGGGGCTCAGCACAAGCAAGATCAGGTTCCTACTCCGATGGCGACTGGACATTTTGTGGGTGTTGACTCAGCTCCCACTCAAGGCACTGCACTAATGATGCACCTAAGACTTAACTAGTTTTTCATTCGTACCAAGAACCACCCGCTGTGTCCTTCCTCTGGGGTGACTTTGAGATCTCCTCCAGGACCACAGCTTCTCTCCAGTGCATGGTCACAGTCAAAGTCCCTCTGAAAGCCTCTCTCACTGCTACACACAAGGAAACTCAAAGTCATCTCTGGCATGACATACTCTTAACAGAGCATCCTGCCCATTCTCCCTAATACTGAAATGATCGCTCCTCGCTACCAGACTTGCTTCTACTCAGATCTCAAAACTTTCCAGAGGCTATCCAATGCTGTACTCCTGCCCCAGAGCCCAGTTTGAAGGGGCGGAGGCAGACACAGACCTTCCCAGATTCATATCCGACTCTTCTTTCTTCTCTGCTTCCCTTCCCCCTCTTCTCCACCCTAAAGTGTCTTTAACTAGTATATGTATTGGGGGAGTTCAAGGTGAAGAGAATTCTTCAGAAACTCTGCCTGCATGTGTAAACATACTTCTACCTCACTTTCAGGCAAGTAAGTTCTAAATTAAAGAGCAAAGAATGTACCAAGAATCATTATTCAGATTTTCCAATGGTCTCTTTCCCCTGTATCTCTCCCCATCCAAGTAGTGTGTGACCACCATTTTATTGTCTAGGCCAGAGGTGGTAATAGAGAACTCGGATTATCATGAAGAAATTCTACTATGATTTAATTACAAAACAATTCTGCACCTTCCCTTCCTAAACATTCTACCCTCTTAGAATAAAACCTGGGTATCACTGTAGCAAACACAGTATATGATATATTTGGGCCAGGGTTTCTCAACATTGGGACTATTGACAGGTTGGGTTGGATAATTCTTTTTTCTGGGCCACTTTCCTATTCAGGCCTCTACCTCCTCGATACAGTAGCACCTCCCCCCAAGTGCTGAAACTAAAGATAGGCACTGCCAGATGTCCCCTGGCAGGGGAAGTCACCTGAGGTTCAGAACCACTGCTAGAGACCCATCCAGAAACAACATGTGATGGCTGGGTAACATTTCTAAGCATTTTGATGATGGATTGCTTCTAAGAAGCACTCTGTGGCTATAACTTTGCAAAATGACCTTCTTTTTAATCTTCCCTGTGAGTCAGGTAGCACAGATTATTGGCCCCATTTCCACAGATAGAAAGTTGGACGCATTCAGCCCTCCCAATCAGGTCAAGGAGGTCTGTACTTTCATTTTTCCCGTAAGAAAAGTGAAAATTATAACCATTGTTTTTTTCTCAGGCCTGAGATTGAGTAATAATGACAGAACAATGCCCTTTCCTAACTGCTGTTCCCAAACTCTTCCACACTGGGCAGCTCTAAAGATAAATTTTATTTGCCCATCTTCCTATTTCATGGGCATCAGAAACAAAGCCTTCGACACAAATAAAATGGCAGCCAGCCACAGGCTTCATCAGTGTGACTGCTGAATTACATGGGGAAAAAAATCAATTCCAACAAAACAAATAATAACCAGATAGGCTGTTCCCCCCAGCCCCGTCATGCCCAGGCACAATGCAATTTTAAAAACACAGATCTTAATGTCCCAAACATGCCTACCTCAGTGACCTCTGTGACACCAATCTAGCACCTGGGAATGAGCACAGAGAAGCTGTAGAAATAAAAACTATGAACTGTCAGCTCTACAACATTCTATTCATATAAATTTCAAAAGCCAAGACATTATATAAGAACACGTGATAGTTTGTGACCTACAGAAGTGCATGGCCTCCTAGTGGCTAGGACTAGCCACCCTAATCCTAGAGAAGCCCCCCCAAAATGAAATATTTGAAGATGGCTGAGAATTGCCAGAGAAGAGCTATTTGATTTGAAAATAACATCCACTTTTTAGAATATACAAATCTACTTTTTTAGGTACTGGATAATTACTGCAGGTTGTGGGCCTTTCCTCTGTGAAATCCAATCTACACACTTCACATCAGCAGGTGGGAAAGGCATCAGAGTTAGAAGCTGAACTGAATGGGTCTCAGTCAGTGCAATCTAAGAGTGAGTAAATAAGGGATGTAAGACTAAAACACTTAGATTGTAGCTAAAAGAAAACAAGGACTAGCCAAATAAGTTAATGGAAATGAAAGATAAACTCTCACCTGACATCTTAGTAATTTCTTATGTAATGCCTCCTATCACCGCCAGTTATTATGATTATAATAACTGAGAGATGCAAAAAAATGGGTCCTTACTGTTTATTGCACATAATTTTTTTTTTTTTTTCAGTTTTTGGCCAGGGCTGGGTTTGAACCCACCACCTCTGGGATATAGGGCCGGTGTCCTACCCTATTGAGCCGCCCATGCACATAAATTTTTGTTAACTCATCTGCCTAGCTAAAACAACACACGCCTGAGCTAGTGTCGTCCTCGCCAAGATGTCAGTGAAAGGATTATGACTTAGGCATTAAACATACCAAATAGGTCATTTGCTATAGTTATTTTAGTAATCAATTAGAGTTACATGTATTTAAACATATTTCTAGCTGAAAATCTGAATATGTGACAAGGTTTATTAATTATAATTGTTCTAGCGTCATTTAACAGTAATTAATTTTTAAAGTATAAAGTTGTGAGAATAAGTGATCCAAAGGTAAAATCATCATGAAAAACCTAAAACACCTTTAACTAAACTAAAGGAATAAAATGTATAGACCCCAGCCAGTGTCTGACTCTTAAAGATCTTGAGTGCCCTCTACAGGTTATTTTAAGAATTTTCACAGCTTTAATGTTTACTTTCCCAAAATAGGTTTAGGCAATTTCTACAACATAAAAATGACTTAGTCAGGGTGGCACCCATGACTCAAAGGAGTAGGGCGCCGACCCCATATGCTGGAGGTGGTGGTTCAAACCCAGCCCCGGCCAAAAACTGCAAATAATAATAATAATAATAACTTAGTCAATTGTTGTTTTAAAATTACATGATTCCCACATAAAATTTTTGAAACAAAAAAATCACCTTTAATTCTAAAATCCACTATTAACTGTATTCAGGTACAATCTCGGTTATAAATACACATACATACACATTTTTCTTACATTTGCTTTCTCTTAGAAACATACTGTAAAAATTCTACCATGACTGACTTAGGTTGTGTGATTATTTTGTATTTTATTTTTTTATTATTATTTCATATTTTAATAGGTTTTTTAGAATTATATTTTATTGACAAATCACCATTCTTTTATCATGAGATTTCTTAGAGAATTTCTTTCACACATGCCAAAAGAAAGAATAATAATTTAAATAAAACAAAATAAAATTTAATAACCACACAAGGGTGGATTTATAATCAATAAAATAGGATGCACATGACTCTTCAAAATAAGAATCTAAAAGATATTATGAATACTTACCTATATTTAAGACATAAGGTGGTCATAAAAATTAAGTTAAATAAGCTGAGACATGCAGGGTTTCAGGCCAAGAATAACATTGCAAAAGCAATAAAGTTAAAGTAGTATTGCACTTATATTAGCTGAGTAATTGCCTTGGTTTCTATTTTACTTGTTCATGGCATTATTATACTTATCCTTAAAAGGTAATTTATACTTTAGAAAATAAAGACATGTTGTCCATCTAAAGTCCTTATCAAAATCAGAAATGACTTCCTTCTCTAGGTGACTTTTTTTTTTCTTCTTTTAGATAAAACAATGATGTATATCTTTAAGGGTGCCAAACAGATCAGATATTCTTAACACCCAATTATAAAACAATCTTAAATGACATTTCAGTATTGCTACGCTACTTTAGCTTCTGTTCATGGGGTTAATTCTTTTCCATGTTTCCAAGTGAATGTGGTCATTCCACTTTTTGGAGAATACAGGCAAACGAGGACTTGGCCCACAATCAACCAGCTGTTTCAAAGTGGTAAGGGGATTCGGTTTTTCTTCTTAAACACAGCAGAAATTCCTAGCAGAGGTGACATCCAATCACAACAGCACACGGCCTCATCTAAGGTGACCTGAACAGACATTTTGTAACAATATTACATAAAAGTTTGTATCAATAAAAAGAGATTTCTCACAAATTTTGCCAAGGAGTATATTTTATTTGGTTTCAGTACTGTGAAATTCATCTTTCTTTGAGAAGATTGTACCTAGATTGGGTGGAAATTAAGAACAATAGTAAACAGTCATGATTTATTTCTGCCTTTCACTCAAGTAATTTTTTAAGGAAGAGGGTAGTTCAAGGAGTAGATATGTTTGTTCAATATAGAGACAATATAAAAGAGTTTTGAGCCTATGAAAGAACATTTGTCTCTAGGTACCCAGAGAAATCTTCTCCATGATGGTTAATATACATTGAGAACTCAGAATTATTCTTACTCACAACACTGCAGACACCAAACATGTGGGTTTTCTTACACCAACAAAATTCTCCTACACTCTGGACACCAACGGTGTGTCTTACAATTCAGTTCAATTCTGACACTACCCAGAATCAGCATTGAACTCTGAGTTCAAGGGCTGAGTCCCCCAAGACTGCCCTTCCTTCAGGTACCTGTCACAAATACTGAGTCCCCAGGTTAGCCACACCTCTGTCCAACGTGGCCACAAATCCAGGGTTCTCACAACCCCCCAGGTTCTATAATATACTAAAATGGCTCACAGAAAAATAGTCTGCTTACTGCTGCCGCTTTATACAACTCAGGGATAGCTGGATGGAAGAGGAGCTTAGGGCAGATAGGGCTGGGGAGCTGAGACGTGGAGCTTCCACACCCTCTCCAAGGATGTCGCCCCTTCCAGCACCAAGATGTGTTTGCCATCTCAGAAGCTTCAAACATTCAGAGGTCTTTATGGAAGTTTCGTCACACAGGTATAATGGATCATTAACTCAGTCTCCAGCCCCTCTCTGTTCTCTGGAGTTTGGGGAGTGAGCTTCAGGTTTCTAATTGAGGTTTGGTCTTTTTGACAACTAGCCCCCATCCTGATGCCATGTAAGGGCTCACCAGAATCTCATCATTAGACGAAAAATGCTCCTGTCACCCTGGAGATCACAAGGGATTTAGGAGTTCTGTGTCAGTAACAAAGGTCAAAAAGCAAATATTTATTTACTATACCATGGAAATAGATAGGCAAGGATTTTTCTCTGACACATATTAATAAAATGTTTTCACCTTTGACTATGAAGAAAAGTAAAAAGTAGGTGGCTAGCAGCTATTTGTTTTGACAAAAAGTTGATAATAAGCATCTTATGATAAACAATATAATAAGATTTTAGCATTTTCAGTGTTATTACCTTGCACTTCACTTAAGATTTTGGCCATAGAGCAACACTAATTCTGACCTTTGACTAATGATTTCCCTAAAACATATCCACCTATGTAAATCAATGCAATATGGATCCACCAACATTTATTAAAAGAAAAATGGGCATTACAATGGGAAGGTCATTATCATGACCACATGGACACTAGTATACCACATGGCGACTGCTGTTGAAAGAGTGGAATACACCATTCCCTTGTTTCTGAAGGTAGAAGTAGATTCTGTGGACCCACAGGCTTACAAGATTGATTCATTCTGGGCAAGACTCTGTCTGTAAAGGGGAATTAGTAATCAGTGAGAGCAGCCTGATTTCACTAAACAGAAAGCAAAACAGACCTATGTGACAGGGCTGCAAAATCAGTAAGTCAAGGAAATAGAATAAATATAGAAATACAGACTTGGGGCTAAAACAATTAGGCAAATATTAAATGAATAAATGAGGGTGTCATCTCACAAAGTGCTGATTAAAGACTTTTGTTATCAGCCTGGAGGAATATTTCCAGAAAACTGTTACAAGGCTCCTGCCTTGTCTCTGTCATTCCACATTTGTCTCAATCAAGGGAACGATGACAAAAGGCATTTTTTACAAATTTGAAGGTAACATGAAACTAAGAGGGTGAGCAAATGAGAATTAAAACACATGTGTGCCCACAGACATTCACACACACCACCTGTGCCCACAGACATTCACACACACACACACATGTGCCCACATTCACACACACACACCACGTGTGCCCACAGACATTCACACACACCACCTGTGCCCACAGACATTCACACACACACACATGTGCCCACATTCACACACACACACACCACGTGTGCCCACAGACATTCACACACACACCACGTGTGCCCACAGACATTCACACACATCACCTGTGCCCACAGACATTCACACACACACCACGTGTGCCCACAGACATTCACACACACACCACGTGTGCCCACAGACATTCACACACATCACCTGTGCCCACAGACATTCACACACACACCATGTGTGCCCACAGACATTCACACACACACACATACAAAAAAAAAAAAAAAAATCAAAGGAAAAAACTCAACAGGCTAAAAAGTATGTGAAATTAAACTTGATAAAATTAAATGGAGACAATATTATATTTTATACTTAAGTCTGAAAGAAAATAAAAATTATGTGATTATGGACAAAGCTAATTTGAACTTGTGCTG
>CAUYPK010091278.1:0-25319 GCA_963574355.1 Loris lydekkerianus
AGGGGGAGGCTAAACTCACCTAACTGGTAAAGTGCATATATTCTGGGTGAAGGGCACACTTATAACTTTGACTTAAAATATACCAGGAAGGCTATGTTGACTATTGGGATGAAAATGTGTCAAATGGTCTATGAAGCTAGTGTATGATGCCCCATGATCATATTAATGTATGCAGCTATGATTTAATAATAATAATAAAAAAAGAAAAAAATATACAATAACACATTACATATCTACAATATGTGTACTGTGAAATTTAAAAGAAGAAAAAAGAGACAGTAAGCCCAGTGTGGTGGCTCATGCCTGGAATCCTAGCCTTTGGGAGGCCAAGGTAGGAGGATCACTTGAGACCAGAAGTGGAAGACCAGCCTGGGCAACGCAGGGAGACCTTGTCTCTACAAAAAATAAAAAAGTTAACTGGGTGTGGAGATGCACACCTGTAGATCCAGATACTCTAGGGCTGATCCAGGAGGGCTGGCTGGCTGAAGCTAAGGAGTTTGAGGCTACAGTGAGCTATGATAACACCACTGCACTCTGACCTGGGCATCAGAACAAGACTGTGTTCCAAAACTTAAAAAAAAAAAAAAAAAATGAGGGATAACAGCACAACAGCACGTACATTGCTATCACTGCTTCAGGGTTTAGGAATTTACCCAAAGAGCTTAATCAAGGAATTGTTCAGAGAGATGAGAAGCACACTTATTTCAGCTCACTATGTGCAGTGAGCTGGACATCTGCTGCTGCCTTAACAATGGGAATAAATCAGAGTTTGGAAATTATTATTATTATAATAGGAGAAAATGTAAGAGACTTACCTAGAACTTTGCTATAGTATGAATTCCATTCTCCCCAGTAGGACTGAAATATATAATCTTGCAGAGGATAAGATATGGTGTTTTTAACCCGTTCACCAAAAGTCATGTGGTCGGTGAGCTCTGACAAGGCTGCAGGTACGTAGGAGATGGGGGCTGGGATCTTCCCGCAGTGTCTTTCCACTGTTGAGGCTGGAGAGAACCTCAGTGTATATATAAATGGAATTCCTAACTTCAGAGCAACAAGGTCACCACAGATTGTTACTGGATCTGCTACCAACACATCAAAGCCACCTTTCTGAAGTCTTGCCATTAGCTTGGGATTGTTTAATACGCCATCGCAGAGTTGTATATTAATTTGAAAAAAAGAATCTAAGAGTTTCCCTAGGTTTTTGTAGAAAGTCCATAGTGTGAGAGGCGTTGGCCTGTGGTCTCTCCACAGCATTACCATATGTTCGATTAAGGAATCTATATTGCTTTTCTTGTAAGAAACAGGTATCACTTCAAAACTCATAGGAGAATTCGGGTTGGACTCGATGAACAGAGTTGCTGCTGAAGCCAGGACGGTCACATTGTGATTTCTCTGAATCAGCTCTTCTAGAATGATCTGAATATTTAACCAATGACTGCCATCTGTCGGCCAAATTAGCACATTGCCACTGAGAACAATTTCAGTCAGAACCAAATTAAAAACTAGCTGCTGGACAAGCATCTTAGGCAGGGCAATATCCACTATGGAGACCATCCTACTGTGGATCTTCTAAGATGGAAAGAAACATTCAAAACACATTTAGGTAGAATTTCTCAAAATTAAATAGTATTTAATGATATGGTTACATGCAGTCATAGGTCAATTGATCTATGGATTAAAAGAAAAACAACATAATTCAAATTCTTATATGCAGTAAAATGATTATTCTAACAACACAAATGAAATAGGTTCTATTTTAAAGAAAGAGTAGCAGGGAGGTAATGAGCCTAGTGTCCGTGTATATATGAATTAATTATAAAATGTGTCTTCAATATAAAATACCTTTCCAAAAATTAAACTTAAGGAAAAATAACAATCATTTACTGCAAAAACCACTTCATTAAAAAAATTCAGAGTCCTTTCAATTTGCATGTCTCCCTTACGAGGACTGGATGTCTCCCGGGGCTCTTGATTGGAGGTTATTTCCCTCGTTTTATGGATAAGAAACCAGAACTGAGTTGCCTTCATGAAAGCATGTGACTAAGTAGAACCACTGGCCTCCCTGCTGGCCCAACAGGGCTCAGGTTAGAAAGAAAAATAATAATAATAAAAAAGACAGCCCTCATTCTGAAGAGGTTTGCTCAAACGTTTTAATATAGGTCAGATTGGTTTATAAGTACTACACATTTCACAGAGGACAGCTTTCTTCTCTAACAAAGCAGATTACTCAGGGCCTCCTACTCCCTTGTTAAAGGCAATTTTTCAGTTTCTTCTCTGAGGAAACACACCCACACACATTTTTTCCCTCCTTTAACTCATGGATGATGGTGGATTAATTTTACTGGAGTTCAACATCCCCAGATTCAAAAACAATCTTTCTCCAAGATACATGATCCTGGGGATCACTTGAGTCTTCCCACTCCCACTTTTTACAGAGGTGAATGGCAGGTATTGGCACCAACCTGTCCTACGTGTCACTTTGTAGGTTGACAGTAGTATTTGCAAAGCTACTTTGCAAACTCCTTGGTTCATAACAAGTATATAGCATTTTAGTAATTTAATACATTTACCTAAAATTTAGAGCCTAAAGATTGACCAAGAACCAGTGGGCCAGCTTGGGAATGACTGGTAGGTCTGGGTGAAATTCTTGGTGAATTCAAAACTGAAAAAGAGCAATTATATAATGGTGCTATTTTGGAATCAATCTCTGCCCTTCCGAAGAGAAATAAGAACAAATTAAAGTGATTTAAAAGGACAAAAATTATAAATTAAGAATGGAAATTAAGTGATGTGCTTTCACTTCACACAAAAGTTGACCTTGAATTGTGTAATTTCAGGGCCTTAAAAAAAAAAAAAAGGAGCAGGAAAGTAGAGAAAGGAAAAGAGGGAGAAAGGGGAGTGACGCTTTTAGAATTATTGACTCCTCTGAAGAGTCAGCTTCAATTTGAAGAAGTGGCACTATCTTTAAAATTAGTGTGATTTTGAAATGGAACAGCCAGAGAGAGGATGAACCTTTAATCTTGAGGACCATTCAGATAAACCTCTTTACAAATGTCTTTGTAAAGGAATCTGCTGCTCTCTCCTTTCAGTAAGAAAAGCGTAAGATCATACTCACTGATAATTGCTATGATAGCACTGAAAAGCTTATTGAAATATATTCCAAACTCTCAAATGCATATAGGTATCCCTCAATGACCTGGAATTAGACAAAAAAAAGGGAAGATTTCAAAGAATCAACTTGCCATCCAAGTGATCTCTATAGGACAATAATAATCTACAATAATTTAATGAAGAACAATAAAATGTGTGTTACGTTGTAAGTTTGAATTGAAAATTCTTAAGGCAACATTTTTACATGGAAGTTCTTCCTTAAAATTTCCTTAGACACAACTTGCCTGAAGGTCTCTCCAGATACTCTCCTGCACTGGACAGCTGGGCTGTCACGCTGCCAGCTCCTCACTCCTCCCCGGGCCACGGCAACCTGGCCCCAGCCTTTGTGGTCCTTCAGGAACATGGGTGAGTGACTCCTTATTAATTTTAAAATTTCAGCCTCATGTCAGTTCTCCAGTTTACTGGAGTCTCCTAAATGACTGTTACTTAGTTGTTTAAAAGCTTAAATTTGGGTGTGCTTTCATGTTTTTGTCTTAGGACCAGGGTCTAACATCAAATGATTTTGCCACTTTCTAGATTGTAACCTCAGTCAAGTCACACAGCCTCTCTTACAAAACAGTGAGAGCGATGACGCCTGTTTTCTGTAGCTGTGAGGACTGAGCGAAATGGCATAACAGCATGTTCACTGTGTATGACGGTAAGAAGAGAATCTCATTTTAAAGCCATCGTATTAATGAGATCTCCATGCCTTTAACCTCCCTCCTCCCACTGCTGCCGTCCCTCCTGCAGGTGGGGCACACAGGCTCCATGGGAAGTTTCCAAGGGTAATTTTTCCCACAAAGTGGGACGTACTCAGTCTGGCACAGATGGCCTGTTGCTGACAACGTGTAGAGTTCCAAAGTTTGCAAGTGATTTACTTTAAGAAATGGGCACATGTAGTACTCAAGACTACGCTAGGAAAAACGCTAACCTCCATCTCCTTTGCCCTCCCATGAACTCAGCAAAAAAGACAGGATGGTTGGTGTCCACTGTAAAGGCTGCAGCTGCCGCTCAGCCACAGAGCATGGCAGGAAAGGGCCTGCCACCAGAGAGGTTTTGAAAGATTCTGACCAATCACTATCAACTTAAATAATGGAAAAAAAAAAAAAAAAAGATAGAGGGAAGTAGAGAAGAGAAGAAAGGAGAAAGAAAAGCAAGAAAGAAAGACTAGGGAGAAAGAGGATAAAACAAAAAAAGAGACTAAGAAAGACCGAAATAGAAATTATTACCCTTCTATAAAATTACTACAGAAAATCAAATAGCATAAAGATAGATTCACTTAAATGTGTTTCATTCCCAGCAGTTTATTCTACATTAATTACTTGTTCTCAGTGAGCACTGAGTTTATGCAAAGATCTAGAAATTATGATCATTCTTTTCTAAGAAGTGCTGTTTTTTTCGATTTAATTGAATGTACTTTTTAGAGATTATTCACCTCATTATTCATATGCAAAATATTATAGATTTTATATATCTATATAAATACATATATACATATTATGCACAAAAATGTACTAGTTATTATAGTGAGAAAAGGGTAAAGCCCTATTGGTTATAATATGTAATGCTTATGGATTAGAACTATTTTTATTGTCATAAAATGTTATATTATTTTTGCCTTCGATATGCCTAAAATTTTGGTGGCTTTTTTTACTTATTATGAAAATAGAAACAAAATTAATCTTTTTCACTGTTAAACAAACACACCTGAAATCTGCAGAAGACTTTTCAGTTAGGGATTGTTTATAAAGCTGTCTTAGATCCAGAAAGATACCCCTGGGTGACGTGCCCCAGACAGCAGAGTCACAGGCAGACCTGAACCTTCAGGACAACACCTAGTGATGACCTGACTGGCTCAGTTAAATTCCATTCAAAAATAAAAAATAGGCAAGAAATAGAATAAGAAATAAAATAGGCAAGAATAGAAGAGCTAAATTAAACATTGACGCAAGTTTTAACCCAAAATATTCTGATTAATGAATTTCAAATGTCCTGAAATAAAAAAAAAGAATGAAAATAATTTTTAGAATGAGGAATATGGCATAAAAGCTTTGATGTGAGAAGTTTATGTTGAAAGCTATTTTCTCCAAATAATGACTACATGCATGATTGCAACATACTAGATATTTTCAAGCCTCAGTGTCCTCATCAGTGTAACCGTCTTTTTCCTTACAATGAACTGCAAAAATTTTATTGCCAATATTAAGAGAGAATATAAATAAAGCACTTATCATGTTACCTACTGCACAGAAAGAGATTTTACATGTTGCTCTTACTGTTATGATTACCATGGGTTTAAGCTAAATACCTGTGACCTGAAATAAAACAAGTAATTTTGACATTATAACATTCAATCCCTAGCAATTAGCAAAGATTAAAGACTTATTCTGAGGTTCTTATTGCATTCCAAAGCAATTAAGTAATCTTAGGGAGAGTTGTTCTATTTATTTACTCAGGTGTGAAAATTTGAGACCTGAGTATACATGGATATGTTGCAATGACTTTGATTAGTGAATTTTAAGCAAAAGTAGAAGATCAATTCAAATTGTAAATTGAAAAGACTTACAAGTCCCATTTATCATTCTACATCTACAAAGTCTTGCACAAAAATGACTTACTCTATCATGTTGGTACTTTTACTTCTTACCTGGTCTCTTGAATATGAGTGTTCATGTCCCTGGCATCAGTAAGAATACTGTGTTTTAGCTAAAGACATACTTAAATAGTCATTCTAAGTCTGAAGAGGGTAATTAGATTAGAAACATGATATGCCAAACTAGAAGGTGAGAACATGTTTATGAACTGCCATCACGTTCCCACAAACACATTGTTAAGAAAGATTAACCTCACATCTTAAGAATGCTTTTATCATGAGCATTAATTTACAGGCAAAATAAGATGGAACAGGTGATTCTGAGACTGCCAGGTGGGAGAAGCTTGGCTGGTGGATAATCTCACAAAGATGAATCCCAAGACTGAAGATGAGTAGTTGATAAAAACAGAAGTGACGGGCTAAAATTGCAAACATATATTGTGACCAAGGGACAGTCCCCATGGGTTCTTCCATGACTCAAGCTGGGGTGCTGCACGCGCTGCTGGCCACTGCTGCTTTGCCGTGTGCGTGAGGCCATGAGGAAATTTTGCAATCTTGACATCTTCATTGCTTCCTGACATTTTCATTTCTTCCTCCTCTTTCTTCATTTGTTATTAAGTTATCCGGCTGTAGTCCTCTGATGTTGCGCTTTCACTTTTATCTTCACAGAACACGTGCAGGTTACCTGTATTTGTAGCTTAGCTTGTTTTTCCTTTCTGCATCCAAGAGGGTGAACATCTGATTTTGAATTCGGGGCATGATAGTTAATGGACTTAGAGGAGATAAAGACTTTTTCTCACTGTTAGTTAAAATAGGCTCAGCAGCTCTTGGCATACTCACTTTATTATCTCACTTCTTCATGCACTAATCTATCCATTTTTGTTCTGATTGATACAGAAGAACTTTGCAACTACTTTAGAGTAGACATTTGTAGAATAAAAGCCAGTATGTCAATATCCGTTACTACACAGGAACCTTAGATTCTTCTCTTTCCAGCATTCATGGACCTTACTTTGTACATTGTCTTTACTCATCTTTAGATGATTTTTAACATCATTTGAGATTTTCACTCATTACCTAGCAAACATCTCTACACCTTACACAATGTTAACACACAATGTTCCCATCTCTACACTATGCATAGAACAAAGTTTAATTCTTTAGATATTCTTTGAATCTTGGTTTTATTCTTTTGTTAAGATAAATGAAAGCACAAAAATAAATTTATGGACGTTTATGAGAAGTTAAAGCCTCACACTTAATGACAACCAGGAAGGGAGGTAGTGATGTGAGATTGACTCATGGGGGACAGACATGCAGTCAGAAGAAATGAGACCTGGCGTCTGACACGTGTGCAGGGTGACGGCAGCTGACAAAGGTCCACTGTGCATTTCAAAAGAGCTTCAAGAGAGTAATTCAGATGTACTTAGCATGAAGAAAATATAAATATTAAATATGATAGATATTCCAATTACATTAACACAACATAGCAAAATACTACAGGTACCCCCAAAATTTGTACATCTTTTATGTATCAATAAAAGACTTAATAACAGAAATAAAACTTATCAAAAGTGGGAAACATTCCACCACTATCTGATTACCATTGAGTTTAGGTCTATGTTTTTGACATTTATCATGATAATGAAGTAAAATATTAAATGCATAATATCTAAGACTAAGCATAAAGTCTGAGCTGTAACTGAATTATGAAATAGAAACCTGGGAAGATAACCATGTTTACAAGATGTAAGGGCATTACCTTACTTTAATTCATTTGATACTTGATAATTTCAGTAATATGCAGAGACATAACAAACAACCTGCATGCAACGGGGAAGCAGAAAACAAAGAAATGAGGTTCCATCAGAGGGAGATATATATGTATTATCAAATAAAGATGATAAAAGCCTCACAGTATTTTTATTCATTTATTAGCATTGGTCTTTATTAATCAATAATCGGAGATAGTTCATATACATGTATATTCTTGAATGTGCACACACAAATGTTGACATTATTAATAGGCTGTAGAACGTTTAATCTCTTTTAGAATTCTCCACACACTACTGAAATTTCTAGGCAATTTCTATTTTTAATGTAATGTCTACATGAGGACCAGTCCTATTTTAAACTAAGGCATTTGTCACTATATTTTATCCATAAAGAGAACTTAGTTGGTATCTTCAAGATCATAAAACTAAAACATAGCACCCTGCTGTTCTGAATTAGAATGTCTTCTAGTTTCTTTCTTTCTTTCTTTCTTTTTTTGTAGAGACAGAGTCTCACTTTATCACCCTGGATAGAGTGCTGTGGTGTCGCACAGCTGACAGCAACCTCCAACTCCTGGGCCTAGGTGATTCTCTTGCCTCAGCCTCCCGAGTAGATGGGACTATGGGCACCCGCCACAATGCTCACTGGCTATTTTTCTGTTGCAGTTTGGCTGGGGCTGGGTTTGAACCCGCCACCCTGGGTATATGGGGCCGACGCCCTACCCACTGAGCCACAGGTGCCGCCCTGTCTTCTAGTTTCTTTCCTGCTATCAAGTGATAGTACTGTATGGTACATAGATGGATAGAATTGAAAAAGAATATGCATGGGGAATCAAAGAGGTGACACCTAGCTCTATTTGCTCAAACTCAAATAATAACATAAAATTGTTATCATACGTACCTAATGCTTCACTGTAGTAGGAATCCCATAGCTTCCAAAGTCTTTCAAACATGTAGTCCTGGAGATGGTAGGAGATGAAATTTCTTACTCTGTCGGTGAAAGACATCTTGTCGGTGAGCTCTGATAAGACAGCGGGGACATAGGAGGGGGGGAACGGCACTTTCCCACAGTGCTTCTCCACGGTGGAGGCTGGGGAGAACCTCAGGGAGTACACGAACGGGACCCCCAGTTTCAAAGCCACTATGTCACCACAAGGAAACACGGGATCCGATACCAGAACCTCGAATTTGCTGCTCTCTAGCTTCTCCATCAGCTTTCTGTTTTTGAGGACACCGTCACAGATCTCTCTGCACACCATGTGGAAGTCCTTGATGACTTTGGCCATCTCCTGATAGAATTTCCAGATGGTGGAAGGAGAGGGTCTGTTTTCCAGCCATGTCAAAACAAAGTCCTTGATCACTCCCTCTATTCTTTCTTTGCCAAAGGGCACCTCATATATTTCAAATGTGAGAGAGGGTTGAGAGGTCGGTGTGATGAACAGTGCCCCTGAGGCCACCAGGACGGTCACATTGTGCTCTTTCCTGAGCAGCTCATCTATAATCATCCTAATATTGAGCCAGTGGCTGCCTTCCATCGGCCAAATAAGAACATTCCCACCGAGAGAAGCTCCTAGGAGACTCATTTGAAGAGCCAGTAGCAGAACCTTCTTTAACATGCTGTGGGTTGACGCAGAAGATTTGATGGGATGTGAAGCAAATGGCTCCCTTTGCTTTTCAAGCAAAAACAAGGAGAAAAAAAACATTTGTCAGTTTTGGTGCAAACTATTGGTACCCTTTAACAGCTTTCTCTCTGCCCAATAGTGCTAGTCCTAATTGTCCACATTCTACGGTAATTACAGCATCAGGGGTAACGAGTTCTGCCTCTCACCCTGTTACCTTACTCTGGCTCCAACTCCTTCTCCCGGACTTGTTCCTTCAACTCTTTGTTTCCTAACTGTGAATGTTTTACGATTAAATTGCATGAAATCACTGTATATTTCAGCTCTACATACAGGTAATGAAATCCCAGATAAGAAAAAACTCATTCAGAAATGTAAGAGTCCTAATTCTGTAAGTTTTGCAAAATTTAATAATTCATATAATTCACTTGGTAACAATTACATATTATAATTACCAACAGATAAGATATACAATATTTTATATATATTACAAATAATATGTATAAAAATGTGAACTATTAAGACTTATAATGAGTATAATACATATTTATTACTACATTAGTAATAGATTAGGGAAGCCTTTATGTTAATGACTGAGAAAAATATAAATAAATAAAACACATGCAAGTAACACACACAAAGATTACGGGCAAAGCTCTTAGTGAACAGGAGCTGTTTGACAGAGAATTACTAATTCAAGCATTCTTCTACCAAATGTTCTGTTCAGAGCCCAGCTAGCCTGCGTGAGTGACATCTGCTTTGCATCAAGACTTAGACTTTAGTGATGACTTTAACATGTATAATCTCTTGGTTGTATAAGACATTGTGTAGTGTTTTACAAGTATTAATCTCATTTATTTCTCATTTAAAAATAACCACTTGGGAAGGCACCTTAATTATTCCCACATCAGTGAAGAAGGATCCTCCACCAAAGAGACTGTGACTTGGCCAGTCCACCTTGTGAAATCAGGAGGAGCTGGTGGAGGCTGTCTCGAGGCCTTTCGTCCCCCAGGGGCTGCTGTACCAGCCAGAGAATCGACTGTCCCTACAGAGAGTATTGTGTCCCCTTAGCACCTACCATGGATCTTCATGAACCACAGACTGCCCAGATCATGCTGACACACTATGAAATGTTGACACACCTGGGATGGTACTGCATTGAGCAGTCCCAGTAAAGTGATTGCTGTGAAAATCGTGCACGTGCATACCTATGTCTGTGAATGAGCAGAGTGACTCTTTTGTTATTATTAAATCTCTTGAGATTAGTTAGAAATTCTGTGCTTTTTAGTGAGGTTGTAAAATTGTCTCTTCTGAGGTCTCCTATCATCAATGATAATTTGTAGTGCAGCACTGGCTGTTTAATTAAAACCATTACTTTCACAGAGTTTGGCTAAAGCTTAGCAGAGTGGTCACACCATTGGTGTGGACAGATTTCAGGCCTCTCTGGAGAACATTTTATGCTGTGCACAATGTTTCTGCCTGCTGCTGTCAGCCTAGTCCATAGCTGCTTGGCGGGAAACATTAAAATATTTGTCAGGGTCTACTAAGATGGACAACTGACTAAAATTCACTGGTGTCACTTTACTCATTTTCTTTACTGGCAGAGAGTTAGATCTGGTTTTAGATGATTAAAGTGCAGTCCTCTTTTCAGTTACCATGTGTTCACTGGATTGGCTCTGTGCACAATAGTCCCTACTAGCTGAGAGATGGATCCCAGAGCCTTTCTCACCTTCATTTTACTCTCAGTGGAGCACAAGAAAAGTACCCAGGAAATTGAAACAAAGATCAGCATCACATCTTAGAATCAGCATGAAGATATGGAATCGATGAGGCCAAAGAATTCACACTTGACATTATGCCACTTAACATTCAATAGACTCTATTTTCTCATTTGTAAAATAGAAATCAAAAGCCGCTTAGCAGGATTTTGTTGAGTATAAAGTAATGCAATTAAAGAAGAAACACAATATTTATTACTATATTAAAAATGAACAGATAATTAATATCATAAGATATTATGTAATAATACATAGAATATGTAACATTTAAATAAATGAAGTTATATTTATTAAGCAGCAAGTATTAAAAGAGATGTTTAAAATTTATCTTTCTTACGTAATCCCTCCTCCTACCTAGAGAAAGTAGCAAGTGCCCTCAGATTAAATGAGAAGGAAAGATGTTTCAGAGGGCTGTAGAGACTACTTCCAGCTTTTAGGGGGAAATAGGATGGGGGCAGAGAACTGGAAAGTCCTCATGAGGAACACGCCACGTGGAACTCCTCCTGGAGTGTGGAGGAGCCGTGCTGGGCGCAGGGCATGCCCCAGTGAATTACCATGCTTTCTACACATCTCAGAAATGTGACAGTATTAAGAAATGGTTTAAACTTTTGGGGTTCAGTTTTAAATCTATTGTATTTTTGAACTTAAGAAAAAATTAAATGAAAAGATTACATTAGGAAAAAAAAAGTTTAAAGAGTTTGTCAAAAAATGAAGGCTAGAACTTGTGATTTTAACTCATTTGCTCTTTTCCAGGAAATTTTTGAGACATACCATACCTAAAATTTGATTAATATATCTGTGAAATATAGTAAATTCAGAGTATAAGCTAATTTTGGAAAAGAAACTAACATATTGAAATATTTTTATCACAGGCAACAATAATGAAAAATATACTTTGTTAATTGCACACAAGGGGACCAAGCATGGTGTTTATATTACCAAAGTTGATTATTGCTTTTACAATAAATTTTTCTATAAACAAATTTTGTTTCCTTCTCTTTTTTAATAAGTGGATTAGATTTTGCATAAAATTTATTTAATACATATTTAAGGTATATACATTCTAAAATCTATTACACAATATTAGGAAAATAAGATACCCACCAAAGGACAACATGGTCCATCCTCTTATACATATGTAATTTTAAACACCACAGTGGTCATTTGTGAGAATCATTATTGTCTTCACTACACATTAGCATACATTTTATTATGCGTCACTTTGTGTGTCACCAAGTGAAGGGACAAATTAACTCTCCACTGGTAGGAACTAGTGGGGTGAGAGAAAGCTTTAAAGAGAGACCAGCTGGCACTTAAACAAAGCCCTCACTTTTCTACTCTATTAAACAGTTCAGTTCCTTCAATATCTGTAAAATTATTGAGAAGTGTAAAACCTGAAGAACAAAACCCCTCAAATTATTTTAAAATAGAACTGAATTGTTTTTCAATTGGAAGTAATGAAACAAACCAGAAGTTAATCCACAACCTTGTAATGATCAATATTTCTTTTAGAAGAAAGTAAAAAATAAGTCCAAATGTACATTACATATTGATTATCATGAAGTTTTCAAGTTTCTTACCTGAAGTTTCCTACAGGTACATAAATAGCACTAATGTGACACAGGGGAGAAGCTGAACTTAAATAAATCCTAGCAGGGTAAGGGTAATACAATGAGGAATGATTTCTCACATAAAGATTATTCAGATCTTTTTACACTCAGCGCTCTCCACCTGTTACCTGAGGATGCAGGTTAACCTTCCTCCGTGCTTACTTTGGCAGCACTGTATACTAACATTGGAAGGGCACAGAGAAGATTAGCATCCCCCACCCTCACCCCCACAATGACACACAGATTAATCCCTTTTATTAAAGGTAGAGGCATCTACTGGTACTGGGCAGCTATTTATTTGCATTGAGTTCTGCCTTTGGTGTTACAGAATGCACTCTCCCTCCCCACCAGCCACATGTGTCAGGCTGTATTCAAAATAATGACTAAAACTGATTAAGAATCATGAGATGATTATTTAAAAGTAAGTGAAATTAATATCCCTCGAACTTATGCAACATAAATTTATTTAATTAATTATGTAAAGATTTTTTTAAATTGGTATCTTTATTTTATTTATTTTGCTGAACTTTATAATGATAGGAGTAGGTACTTTTATTGCTCTTTTTCATTTATTAAAAAGATAGTGGTTTAATCAGTAAATGTTTTAAAGTTGCCACCTTTATTATGCAATATCCTTCAGAAAGAAAATTATTATTGTATTTCTTTGTACAATTATTTTGAAGGAGAAAAAAATAAGTTAGTATGTCTTTTGCATAGTGTCTGGATATGTTATATTCAGTACCAACTAAACTCTGAGATACGCCAACACCATTTATTGTTTTAATTGACAAACGTGTGTTAACACATCCCTTGCACCTGTTAAGTACAGACTGGTCTCCCAGAGACAGGCTGTGTGTGAGGATTCTGAAGAGGAGAAGATGAGAGTGGAGCCCCACACAGCTCTCTGAGTTCACGTTGACTAGGATGGCATACACCTGGATAAAAATATTTTTTTTTTCAGTTAATGGAGTACAAGTTCAATCTAGATAAAAATGTCAGTGCATGTTTTATATAATAATTTGTCCATTTTTAAATTGCAAGTATAATTTACTTAGCTAAACAGTAAGTCTTCAAGTAAACATTCAACATAAACCCTCAGATAATAACTTTTCTGAGTCTTTATACATCTAGTGACGTATCTATTGCCTTCACAATTGGAAGACAGCGTGAGTGATAATTTATTTCATCTCTACATTTTTCTCAAAATGTCTATTATATCATATTCTGTGGTCTTTAACAAACCCTGTCACTAAAGATAACATTGACATCAAAACCCTTTTTTGCCAAAATTCCAGCATATGTGTGTATTGAATTTATATTATTTCTATAAATTATTTTGTCATAGGAGTCTGGGTAATAAACCCATTCAATATATATGTATCCTTTTAAGCCTCCCCCCAATTTTCTTTGATAACTTTCAGTTTTTATACAAAGGTTTCTTCTGTTTGAGTCTCTATAGAGTAGAATCCATATCAAATATATTAGCTACAGTATAAAAGAATTTTTCTTGTCTAGTATTTTTGCCTGTTACAAAAGGTTAAATGTCTTTGTTAGCTCACTGCAGAATGGAGTCACTAACATTGTATATGGAACAAGGTGAAGTCCAACTTGATGAAAGAGAGGCTCAGGATAAGGACAATGTATGGAAATTGGGCATAGGAGGCTTGAAAATGCCCTTTCATTCCAGTGAGCGCTAGTTGGAAACGAGCACCGTGGCTCTACTCACACTGCTCACAGCCCAGCAGCCAACGCCTTGTTAGCTTTGTAAAACACAACACAGCAACACTGTTTGCATTTATCAAGTTTTCTTAGGAATGACTCACTTCCTCCAATTCAATGACAACATTGCTTGCAATGAATTATAAACACCCAATAATGCAGATTATAGTGTCACCAACTTCGAGGCTTACCAACAAGCTGGTGATACTTCATGATAACATTGCAAGGTAATATTTCATGTCATGTGCTGTAATATTATTTATCACTGTTGAATGAGCACATCAAAAATTCACATCCAATATTTCCTATAATTTGTATCTCTGAGCTATATTTTCCTATGTTTATCATAATTTACTGCTATGAAAAAAAAATCACTCTAAGATTTGTAAGCTTCAAACAACAATCACTTTATTTGCTATCCATTTTGAGGCCAGCAGGTGAGAGGGGCTCAGACGGGAAGATCCTCTGACCTCCTGGACACAGTTCATGTGGACAAAGCCATCTTAGTGGCTGTAGGCCATGGCTGGTTTTAAGTATCAGCTTGTCAGGGCCAGGTGTCTCTGTCGCAGTGTTTCTGTATGAGGTTAACAGGTTAGCAGATCACTGTTTGTACTGTGGGTTGGCCTCGTCCAATCACCCCACAGCATCAACAGCACCACCTCACCTCAGTGAGAAGGAGCTCTGCCTGCAGCCTGGACGTGGACCAAATCGCCCTCTCCCCGGGCCCACACGGGCCCTGCTGCCCTGCAGGCTCTGAACGTAATGGCCTCCCTAACTATGTAAGCCAGGTCCTTAGAATCTTTCCCCGTCGCTCTCTGCCTGTCTCTCACCCTCTGTCTCCGTCCCTCTGCACATTCACACACCCTGTGGGGTGTTTCTCTGGACAGCCCAACACCCTCTACCTGGACAGCTTCTCTAACATGGCCTCCCTGACTCCCTGACCACTGCTCCGGCCCTCACTCTTGGAACAGTGCCCTGAGACATGATGTGGAGAGACCCCGTCTGGCTGGACCCTGTTGCTGTTCCAGGACAGTGAGGGCAGTACCTGCAAGGCTTCTAAAGGCCAGGCCAGGAAGCCACATTACACTTCTGTAGAGATCTATTATGTCAAAGGAAGGGCCTGGCCACGCCTGGAGTTGGAGTGGAAGGAGGATTGTGGGGCCCTAGTTCAGACAATCCCACACACAAGGCAGTCTCAATAGCTCCTCAGACGCAGCCCCCTCACCAATGATTGTTTTTTCCTGTGATGGATCTTACACACTTCACTCATTTCAGTATCACTTCTGATCGAATGCACTTTCTGTAATTCAACATTTACGAGGCACTGAAGATGTGCCATGTGCTACTCTACGAACTACACTTACATTAATTAATTCTTACAGCAACATTTTGAGGTAAGCAGTATTATTGTTTCCATTTTCAGATGAAAAATCCTAGGCGTAAAAAACTCATGAAACTTTCCTAGTGTCAGGAAAGAGTTAGAGATTTAGTTACACAGCCAAGACCGGCAAAATGTGCTTGCCTGATGACAGTCAGCACGTCTGCCTGTACTGTGTTGACAGTCAGCATACCTGCCTGTACTGTGATGACAGCACGTCTGCCTGTACTGTGATGACAGTCAGCGCGTCTGCCTGTACTGTGATGACGGTCAGCATACCTGCCTGTACTGTAATGACAGTCAGCATACCTGCCTGTACTGTGATGACAGTCAGCACGTCTGCCTGTACTGTGATGACAGTCAGCACGTCTGCCTGTACTGTGATGACGGTCAGCATACCTGCCTGTACTGTGATGACGGTCAAACATGTCTGCTTGTACTGTGATGACGGTCAGCACATCTGCCTGTACTGTGATGACAGTCAGCATACCTGCCTGTACTGTGATGACAGTCAGCATGTCTGCCTGTACTGTGATTAAGGACTCGTTCGTAAGGCGGGGTGGAGGGAGGGTAATTGTTGGTACCACACCTACAGTGCATCCTACAAGGGTACATGTGAAAATTACTAAATGTAGAATATAAATGTCTTAACACAATAACTGAGAAAATATCATGAAGACTGTGTTAACCACTTTGATGAAAATATTTCAAATTGAATATAAAACCAGTACACTGTACCCCATGACTGCATTAATGTACACAGCTATGATTTCATTAAAAAAACGAAAGCTTACCTTGTTGACACTGGTGAATTTTGAATGCAGCAATAGGCATTATTCTTATTATCAAAGGAAAATAAGTTTTATCTAGAGTCCATGGCTGATAAATCCAGATGGCCTCTTCCCTTGTCACATGTAAGAGAGGTGTTGGTAAATTTCTGTCTTGCCTTTTTTATACCAAAAAAGGGCTGCTTCTTCTTCTTCTTCTTTTTTTTTTTATTTATAGAGACAGAGTCTTACTTTGTCACCCTCGGTAGAGTGCTGTGACATCACAGCTCACAGCAACCACCACCTCTTGGGCTTATGTGATTCTCTTGCCTCAGCCTTCTGACTAGCTGAGACTACAGGCACCTGCCACAAAGCTTGGCTATTTCTTTGCTGCAGTTTGACCAGGGCTGGGTTCTAACCTGCCACTCTTGGTATATGGGGCCGGCGCCCTACCCACTGAGCACAGGCGCTGCCCCCAAAAGGTCTTACATATAATATTAGCTACATATTTCTATAATATTATGAATTATGATTAAGAGGGATTCATTGCAGAAAGTGATTCACTAAACTCAGCAAAAAAGAGCATTTTCTGACTTTCTTTTTAAAACCATTTTTACTGGATTGAAAATATTGAATGTAGAAAGGATTAATTCCTAGCTATAAATCAGCCAAGTGCAACCTCTTGACGTGTCAGTTAACTAGTCCTTTAAGGCCATAATGAAGAAATGTTGGGGATCATGGATGCTGTCAGGGGGTAATAGTTTAATATCTGCCGACAGACTCAAGAAAGCATCCTCCACCCAGGTGTGTGATTGGAGCCTAAGATCATGGAACAGTGTAAGAAGGATGTGCCTGTGAAATCATTTTTAAAAAGTAGCATCAGCAATGCTTTGGATAGAACTGAGAATGATGAGATTTACTGGGATGAGGAAAGTGACTCTCCAGAAGATACTGGTAATGCAGAAACTAAGAAGACGATATTCCTGAAATTGGCAGTGAGGAAGCACTCCTGTCTGTCTATGATAGGTAAGTATTGAAAATTTGTTACTAGTACATAAAATTTCTTGTGCCTTGTATCTGTTCTTGTATTTTGTAATTATTTGTTACATGAAAGTTTTTGTAACACAATATTAAAAAATAAGCACTAAAATTCTTTTGTAGTATAAAAAACAAGTGCCTAAATATAAATAAATAAAATTTTGAATTAAAAAATAAAAACAAAAGATTTTTTTCCTGAAAATTTGGGCTAAAAACATGAGCAGATGTTATACCCAGGAATGCATTATAAGTGGCAAAATATGGTAATTTTTAGTTTATAAGTATTTTTCTGAAAGAAATTTGTTTTAGTTTAGTTTTATGAGAAGTTTTCTTGATCTTTCATTCTCTTGAGATGTTATTCTTAGGTCTAAGTCGGTGTGTTTTTCAGTCCAACATCATTTAATTTCTTTCTTTTTGTTCCATGGAGATGTTTCTGTTCCTTAATTACTATCTCCTATTAAAAAAAATATATATAAGTCCTTGTTTTGTTGTGTTTTATGTAGTTAACTCTGGAATATGACACACTCAGCAGGTGGAGGCCGTGTGTTGGGAGGCGCGATACCAACCAGTCCATCTATGTTTCACCAATATGGGACAAAGGAACATTCAAAGGTGCTGAGAATAACAATACTATTATAACATCTCTGTAACTCATCCCTGAATAAACTTATATTTAAAACATGAACACTCTGCTAGAATAACTTAATAATGACAAAAAAATAGCAGGACCAAACTTATCTCTAGAGTTGGGCATAAGTACAGATCTGCTCTTATCTCTCTGATATAAATTACATAAAGTGAACACATTCATGGAGAACATCACTTAAAATATAGAATGAATGGTCATGTAAAAAATGCACAGAATAGAGACGTGAAAATCATGGCACTAAAATATTGAAATGGGATCTTCATTAATAGATACTAAAATTTGATGCAATACATGTGGTAATATATGCTTGAATCTTCTCTGATTTTAATCACAGATTTGACAACATAGTATTTTCAGGGGAAGAAATGCAAAACTGGACACAGTTATTTCTAGTGGCTTCATGGTTTCCACAGCATGGGGTGAGATCACCTGCCACCCACTTTCTCAGTGCTCTGTGCTGTTACAGAGCATGCTTCTCAATGTGAAGGGAAAAATTTCATGGTGATGTTTTAATTTAATTTAATTTAAAGTCACTCAGAAAATTTTTCATGAAAAAGGAGAAACAGTTTGCAAAACTTTTTAATAAAAATGCAATTTTTCATAATAATTGCATTTTTAATTTATTATGCCTCTTGAAATCTATGACAATCATAACCTGTGTAAGAATGTTATTCTATTCTATCTGTTCTCTACTGGAATATTTGATTAAAATTAAAATAAGAATTAGTTAGACTTCAAGCAAAAAACAGCCTAAGAGTTTCTATCATGAAGGGATATATTAAATGTTAATGAATGCTTTCACAGCATTGTAAGTACAGTGGCCACGTGTCTTTTGCTTCTTCCTGCTGACATGATGTGTCACGTTGGCTGATTTGCATGTGCTGGGCCATCTGTGCACCTCTGGTATGAAGTCTGCTTGATCGTAATGGACACTCTCTTCAGTGTGCTGTGGGATTTGATTCACTAGTATTTGATTATATATTGGCCTATAGCTTTACTGTATGTGTGTGACTTTGGTTTCGATATCAGGGTGGCTGATTTTGTAGAATGAGTTTGGAAGTATTCCCTCCTCCTCAGCTTTTGGGAATAGTTTGTGTAGAATTTGCATTAGTCCTTCCTTAAAAGTCTGGTAAGTTGAGCCATCAGTTCCTGGGCTATTCTCTAAGGTGATAGTTTTCATTCCTGCTTCTATCCCACTGCTTGTCACTGGTCCACCCAGGTTTGGGATTCTTCCAGTGTGTCCAGGAACTTAGCCATCTCTTCTGTGTTTTCCAGTCTGTTGACACGTATATGCCCACAGTGGTTTCTACCACTGCTTTCAGTTTCTGCAGCATTAGCAGTAATGTCTCTTTTTCATGTCTGATCTTATATTTATTTATTTATTTATTTATTTATTACTATTTTTTTTTTAGTTTTTGGCCGGGGCTGGGTTTGAACCCACCACCTCCGGCATATGGGGCCAGCGCCCTACTCCTCTGAGCCGCAGGCCCCGCCCTCATTTCCTTCCCTTTTTCTTGGTTACTCTGGCTAAACCTGTGTAAATTTTGTGTATCATTTCAAAAGACCAATGTGTTGTTTCATTCATGTTTTATATATTTTTGGTTCTAATTTAATTTATTTCTGCTCTGATCTTTATTATTTCTTTTCTTCTGCTAATTTGAGGTTTGGTTTGCTCTTTTCTAGCTGTTTAAGATACATCGTTAGGTGTTTAAAGTCTTTCTTTTTTTTATATATAGGCACTAATTAGTATAAACTTTCTCTTATTTCTGCTTGCTGTGTCTCTGAGGTTTTGGCACGTTGTGGTTCCATTCTCTGTTCACTGGACAGTCATTCAGGAGAATGTTGTTCAATTTCCATGTACGGTTTCTAAAGTTCCTCTTGCTTTTGATTTCTAGTTTTATTCTATCATTCTTAATGATGCTTATGATTTCAATGTTTTTGAATTTTTAAAGAATAATTTTGTGACCTATAGTCTATTCTTAAGAATGATCAATGATCAATGATCTGAGGAGAAAGAAGTGTATTCTGGGTCATGCCCATAACTCAATGAGTAGGGTGCCGGCCACATACAGCAAGGCTGGCAGGTTCGAACCCAGCCCAGGCCAGCTAAAACAACAATGACAACTGCAACAAAAATAGCCAGACATTGTGGCAGGCATCTGTAGTCCCAGCTACTTGGGAAGCTGAGGCAAGAGAATCACTTGAGCCCAAGAGTTGGAGGTTGCTGTGAGGTGTGATGCCACAGCACTCTACCAAGAGTGACAGCTTGAGACTCTGTCTCAAAAAAAAAAAGTGTATTCTGCAGATATAGATGATATATTCTGTGACTGTCTACAAGGTTCTACTCAGTCTAGACTTGAGTGCAAGTCTTCATTACTAACTTTTTCTATGTATCATCTGTCCTGTGCTGAAAGTGGAATGTTGAGGTCTTCAGTGATTGTTGTTTTGGGGTCTCTCTCTCTCTCTCTCTCTTTAGCTTTGAAAATATTTGCTTTATGTATTTGAGTGCTCCAGTGTTGGGTGAATATACATTTAGAATTGTTATCTACTCTCATTGATAATGACCTTTCTGTCTCTTTTTATAGTATTTTGTTAAAATACATTTTATCTGATAGATGTACAACTACTCCTATCCTTTTTATTTTCCATTTACATGGTATATCATTTCCTTTTATTGATTTTTAGTCTATGTGTGTCTGTATAGGTAAAGTGAGTTTCTTACAAAGAACATATAATCATGTCTTGTTTTTATATCCATTCAGCCACTCTCTATCTCTTGATAGGGATATAGTACTGCCACGGTTTTACGTGATTTATGGATATTGTGTGATCCTCTCTTGTTTCTTTTCTACCTTTGTGTAAAGTGATATTCTCTGGAAATGTGTATTAAGCTATTGCTTTTCATCTCTTGTGTATCTGGTATAGGTTTTTAGATTTGAGGTTACTATGAGGATTCCAAAAATATAACCAGGGGTCGGCCCCAGGCTCGGTAAATGGGCAGTTGTCACAGGTAGTACTGATGGAATTGGAAAATCATATGCAGAAGAGTTAGCAAAGCATGAAATGAAGGTGGTCCTTATCAGCAGATCACAGGATAAATTGAACCAGGTTTCCAGTGAAATAAAAGAAAAATTCAAAGTGGAGACAAGAACCATTGTTGTTGACTTTGCCTCAGAAGATATTTATGAAAAAATTAAAACAGGCTTGGCTGGTCTTAAAATTGGCATTTTAGAGGCTCCCATCCAGAAGGAGAGTTAAAGGACAGAAATTTAGCAAGTAACTTGGTGGATTTGAGCTGCACCAAGAGAGAATGTTGAAGAATGCACAGCAACCCTGATGAGGTGAGCTGCGACCACAAGGATACAAACAAAAGGTACAAAATCCACCACCAAGTGGATGGGAGTCCCCTCCCCCATGAGAATGGCTCGGAGTGCCCCACAAACAAACGGGCAGTGTTCAAAGGTCCTCCCACTCCACTCCACAGGAGACATCCTCTAAAAACTGGACCTACCTCCACTACTAGGGTGCCACGGCATTTTTCTGCCAGGCATAAAACTGTATATATTCTCTATCTGCAACTCTGAGCTCCCAGAGTTCCCCTCCACTCTCACTCTGAGGTCTGGAGGCCTCTCCTCCGGGAATCTGGATTCTTGGGTGATTTCTCAAGGGGTGTGGACAGGGCCTGAACTGCAGCTGGTCAGTGCTGACTCTGGGGCATGGGAGCAAAGACAGGACAGTCGGCTGAGAGGGAATCACACCGGAGCAGCAGTTCCCTGAGGCACTGAACAGCAGCCATATTTTAGCAACAATACTGCTCACTCCCGGATATTCTGAAGCCACACCCCTGTCTCCCTGGACAACCAGAGGAGGCCAGAAACCACCACAAACAGATCTGGGATGGAAACGCAGGCACCATGAGTAAAGGGTTTGCCTGAGGCGGTACTGGCCTGGGTGGAGCACAGGGACTACAAACACACTTGCAGACCAGGAAGTTCCCAGGGCAGGGCTGACCCAGAGGACCACTTTACTGAGCCTAAGACACACCTGGCCTTCAGGGGATTGTCAGCCTATAGACAAAGGAAGGTAGCAGGATAGAACTGACAGGGGAATTTAGCAGAAGCAGAAACAAAATCCTCCTCCTGACTCCACACAGCACTGGAGCAAGCCGTATCAGAGTAGTCACCAGAACCCTGTGATCCAGTTCCCAGAGACCTCTTAAACTCTCCCACCTGAGACAGGTGCTGACTGAGACAATCAATTTGAATGTTTTGAACTGAGCCAATTGCCTGAGGACTACTCAGGTGCTGCCCTGGGTATGTGGTTGTAGGAAAGTTTGATTTTCCTTTTCCAATTGTTGCCTGTGGCAGGTGGGGTGACTTAAATGCTGGTATTTCTCCATAGCTGAGACTTCAACCCAGAGTAACTGTTTCACTGGGGTCGAATAGAAATCAGCTGAAAACAAGACAGAACCACTTAGCCCCACCACACCAAACAGGGCCCCAGTTTCTCAGACCATAGCACTGTACGGGTCCTTGAAAAAGCTCCAGGGGAAAAATCAAAGGGTGTAAAACAATCATGGGGAAGAAACAGCGAGAAAACACTGGTAACATGAATAGCCAGAATAGATCAACCCCCCCAAGGAAAGATATAGTAGATATAACTGAAGATCCCATTCATAAACAACTGGCTGAGATGTCAGAAATTGAATTCAGAATTTGGATTGCAAACAAAATCAATAAAGTGGAGGAAAATTTGAAATTAGATCTTCGAGCAGCAATTCAAAAGTCGGAATTAGGAACTTGAGGAGAAATTCAAAAGTTGTCTCAAGAATTTAATGAATTTAAAGACAAAACCACCAAAGATTTAGACACACTGAAGCAAAAATTTGAAGCTCTCAAAGAACTGAAAAATACAGTAGAATTCCTCAGTAACAGAGTGGAGTAAGCAGAAGAAAAGATTTCTGACATTGAAAACAAAGCCTTTGAATGCTCTCAAACTCTCAAAGAGGAAGAGAAATGGAGAGCAAAAATGGATCATTCTCTCAGAGAGCTCTGGGATAATTTGAAGAAGGCTAATATCCAACTCATTGGAATCCCTGAAACTGATGAAGTGTCCTTGCTAGGCACAGAGGCCCTTCTACAAAAAATTATGAAAGAGAATTTTCCAGACATGCCAAGAGATTCTGAAATTCAGATAGCAGACAGTTTCAGAAACCCAGCACGACTCAATCCCAATAAGACATCCCCCAGGCATATCATAATTCACTTCACTAAAGTTAATATGAAAGAGAAAATTCTCAAAGCAGTCAGATGTAAAAAAACCATTACCTACAAAGGAAGAATATTAGAATAACTTCAGATCTCTCTGCTGAAACTTTTCAAGCCAGAAGAGGGTGGTCATCGACTTTTAATCTCCTAAAGCAAAATAACTTTCAACCCTGGATTCTGTATCCAGCTAAACTGAATTTCATTTATGATGGAGAAATTGAATACTTAAATGACATTCATACGTTGAAGAAATTTTCCGTAACCAAACCAGTTCTTCAGGATATTCTCAGACCTATCCTCCACAATGACCAACCCAATCCTCTACCACAAAAGTAAACTCACTCAAAAGCTTCTGATCAAAATCCAGTTTCCACACTGGTGAAAAAATTAAAAATGTCCACAGGACTTTCAAAAAACTCAATATCCAAAATTTTTCCAGACTTATCAATATTCTCTATTAATGTGAATGGCTTAAACTGTTCTCTAAAGAGGCCTAGGTTAGCTGACTGGATACAAAAACTCAGGCCAGATATTTGCTGCATTCAAGAGTCACATCTTACCTTAAAAGACAAATATAGATTCAGAGTGAAAGGATGGTCATCCATATTTCAGGGAAACAGTAAACAGAAAAAAGCAGGTGTTGCAATTTTATTTGCAGATACAATAGGCTTTAAACCAACAAAAGTAAGGAAGAATAAGAATGGTCACTTCATATTCGTTAAGGGTAATACTCAATACAATGACATTTCAATTATTAATATCTATGCACCCAACCAGAATGCACCTCAATTTATAAGAGAAACTCTAACAGAAATGAGCAACTTGATTTCCTCCAGCTCCATAATAGTCAGAGATTTCAACACTCCTTTGGCAGTGCTGGATTGATCCTCCAATAAAAAGCTGAGCAAAGAAATTTAAATTTAAACCTAACCATCCAACATTTGGATTTAGCAGACATCTACAGAACATTTCATCTCCCCAAAACTGAATACACATACTTCTTGTCAGCCCATGGAACTTACTCCAAAATCGATCACATTTTAGGTCACAAGTCTAACCTCAGTAAATTTAAAGAAATAGAAATTATTCATTGCATCTTCTCGGACCACCATGGAATAAAAGTTGAGCTCAGTAACATAAGGAATCTGCATACTCATACAAAAACATGGAAGTTAAATAACCTTATGCTGAATGATAGCTGGGTCAGAGATGAGATTAAGGAGGAAAGTGCCAAATTTTTGGAACAAAACAACAATAAAGACACGAATTACCAGAACCTCTGGGATACTGCAAAGGTGGTCCTAAGAGGGGAATTCATAGCACTGCAAGCCTTCCTCAAGAGAACGGAAAGAGAGGAAGTTAACAACTTAATGGGACATTTCAAGCAACTGGAAAAGGAAGAGCATTCCAACCCCAAACCCAGTAGAAGAAAAGAAATAACCAAAATTAGAGCTGAATTAAATGAAATTGAAAAGAAAAGAATTATACAACAGAGAATTAAATCAAAAAGTTGGTTTTTTTGAAAAGGTCAATAAAATAGATAAAGCTTTGGCCAACATAATCAGGGGAAAAAGAGTAAAATCTCTAATCTCATCAATCAGAAACGACAAAGGTGAAATAACCACAGACTCCTCAGAAATTCAAAAAATACTTAATGAATATTACAAGAAACTTTATTCTCACAAATATGAAAATCTGAATGAAATTGACCAATACTTAGAAGCACATCACCTTCCAAGACTTAGCCAGAAACATGTGGAAATGTTGAACAGGCCTATGTCAAGTTCTGAAATAGTATCAACCATACAAAACCTCCCTAAAAAGAAAAGCCCGGGACCAGATGGTTTCACGTCAGAATTCTACCAAACCTTTAAAGAGGAATTAGTACCTATATTACTCAACCTGTTCCAAAAGGTAGAAAAAGAAGAAAGACTACCCAACACATTCTATGAAGCAAACATCACCCTGATCCCCAA
>CAUYPK010091280.1:0-28745 GCA_963574355.1 Loris lydekkerianus
CCAACCGACTACCATCTTTTCAAGCACTTCGATAACTTTCTCACCGGTAGAACCTTTGCCAATCAGGACCTAGCAAAAACGGCCTTCGTTGACTTCATCGAATCCCGAGCACCCAATTTTTATGCCAACGGAATTAATCAACTTGTGTTACGTTGGCAAAAATGCACTGATTCAAATGGTGCTTATTTTGATTAAATTGAACAAATATCCACTGAGATATTACAGTTTAAAGTAGACTCACAAAAACAGACAAAACTTTTAAAATGACCTAAATAGTTCCTGGGACTTTGGAGGACATGCCATGGGGCAAAAGGTAGCAGGGAGTTTTCAGTGTTGGCCAATATCTACAGAAGCAGAAGCAAAAGAGTGGCACATCCAGATTTGGAAAGCTTAGAGGCATTCAGCAAACATACAGAACTGTTTAAGGGCGACAAAGATTAATACTGTAAAATACTAGAGTCAACTCAAGAATTTTCTAGACAAACTTGGAACATCTTCTGGATTGAGATTCTTGAACTCCAAAGGAAAGTTATTGCATTATCTACATAATTTCCCATTACTAAGAAGACGAAGTCTAAGCATTACTGTATGCTTTCATGACATTGCTCCCAACCAACCTCTTTAGAGTCACATTTTCCTAAAACTGAGGTACCAGCCTGACTTTGCTAAGCTATGGCTGTGTTTATTCTCTTCTTCCTGCTGGGATGTCTCACTGTCTTCCATGCCTAGAGAAGGGAGAGCTGGGAGGCAATAAGCTTCCAAGGCCCCAGCTCACAATGCATCTCAAAGAGCCCTCTGTCAGCTTTACTGTGATCACTTTCTATATTTTCTTCACTTGTTTATTGAATTCATTCAATTAGTCAACCAGTGAAGTCTGTATTTCTGACACTGAACTACAGACTGAACTACAGACTATAACATGTGATGAATGAATAGGGTGGACAGATGGATTGTTCTGTGAATTCTCAGGAAAAAGGTGTTTGAGCTTGTGGATAAAGGGTTGGAGGCCCAACTAGAAGGTCCCAGGAACTAAAACCAATGAAGCTGCTGATTCCCAGGTGGGCCTTTCCTCTCTGCATGCCCGGCTGTAGCCTAGATAAACAGAGGTGTCCTCTGGGATGGGAGGCCTCACACCCTCCACAAGGAGTCTGGGAACGGAAGTCATCGATGGGCCCAGCCTGTCCCCATCTGCTGTAGTGGCCAGACCAGGTGGCCTAAAGAGGAACACAAAACCTCTGGGAGCAGCCTCCCCATCCTCCCATGGGAAGCCCTACATGTCTCTTCCTAAGAGACATCAGAGCACCCACTGCGCTGCCTTTTGACGTCTGGCAAGTACGGCTCCCTGGGTGAGGCAGATTCCTTTTCCTGAGCTCAGTTTTATGTGGAGACATCCCAGCTCCAAAAGCACCAGGGAAAGTCACTCACCCCCAGGCCTTGTCAGGCCCCTCTGTGTTTCTGTTATATCAAAAGAACTTTTATTTCCTCCTTGCCCCTCTATTTTTGATAGCATATACTTCCTCTATTTGCTGCCCCGATAGATCAAGCCACCTCCGCCCCCACATAATCACTTCCACAAGAGAAATAAGCAGAGGTAAGAGAACCACTTCTTCCTCAGGTCCCCGCAGAGCTCTGCCCTTCCCTCCACCATCACAGATGCACCAGCTTGTTGGGATGGCCGGGTTCCCTGGCTCTCTGCCCTGAGGCTATGAACTTCCCAGGGCAGGGACACTGCCTACTTTATCTCTGTTCCCTACTCAGAGCCTGGTGCATAGTAGAGATAAGTGTTTATTGAATGAATAGAAAGAAAGGAAAGCTGGTTATACCTCCATGTTCTGATACTTAACTTTGACTTCTCATCTAACATCTCTCTTGGTGAATATACACAGAAAAAGTATGCCCTATATATTCTGTTGCTGTTCTCCCCAAGCTGCAGAACTCCCTATTTCTAGATCTATATTTAGATGAACAAACTTTCAGTAAATGATAATGATAATAAAAAGATTCACAGAAAGGTAGGCCTGGAACATCTCTTACAGATCAGCTCAACCAGGTCCCAATGGCCAGATGGACTTGAGACCTGGGATCCTGGGGTATATTCCTGGCAGACCCAGCAGGAAATTTCAAATCTCCAGAATCTCAGGCATGGTCCTCCCTGTACATGCCTCCTTGCCATTCGATCTTTTGCACAGGATGTCTGCACACACAGGAGCAGGGTGGAGGGACTGTCCTCCAGTGGAACATTCAGCCACACCCGGAGGTGAGGCCCACCCATAAAGCACTTGCTGCTTCTTTTATGGAGGTGCCATGATTGAAAGGAATGTTGAGACCCAGTCTGGGTCCAGCTCCCAGCACCAACTTTCTCTTTGTACTGACCTCCCTCTTTGCAAAGCTCTTTTCTTCTCTCAAAGGTCTGAGCCAGTATCAGAGTGTAGGCTGCTATCGAGCTTCTGTAGAGGGCCTCTCTGTCTCAATCAAGGGTGCAGACCCTCTGTACTACCCACTCTGTGTGCTTAGCAGTGCCCAAGTTCATACCTGATTCTATTCAAGATTCATGCAATTTCCCGTTAAGACTAAACAATGTTTGCAAAGAGCATCTGAAAACAAAGCCAGGAGCACGTGTATAAGCCAATGAAGGGAGTTGTCTGTCTGTCTTGCCACCACCTTGCTTCCCAGCCCCCAGGCCACCCTAAGTGAGTGCTTCCTTCTGCCCAGAGAGGCAGAGAGAAACCTGAAGTTCCTGAGGGGAGTTTGGCCACAAATGCAGGAGGAACACTTTCTTCACTGATATTTCACAATCACCAAACCACCAGCCACATGCAATCACTGGCTGAAAGGCAGAAAGTGCAAGTTTAGATTGGAAGAGTATATGAGTGTGTGTGTGTGTGTGTGTGCGTGTGTGTGTGTAAGGCAAAAAGAAATGAGGTCTGAAGGAAATCCAGGCATCCAGCAGAACTCCTTGTGATGGCAATGGGAGTATTGGCCAAAAGAACATGCCAGGGGTGGAAAGAAAAGGAGCTTGTTAAAGCTAAAGCTTTTGTTAAATCATTAAACATGAGGAAAAAAGTCCCCAAGGGAAAAAATACACGGGCATAGTATTGTGATGCTTAAACACACATAAATATCAAATAGGAAACATAAATACTGTTATTACTTTCTGCCCTTACTATTTTTTTGAGTACTATGTCACATGTTGAAAAATTAAGGAGAAAGATTTTTTTTGATTTTACCAAGCCAAGAAGACAAAAATTAACAAGTTTTTTTATTTGTTCATTTGTTTGTTTGTTTCACTGATTTGCTAAGCAGTGGTTGTCAACCTTCCTAATGCTGCAATGTATTTTCATTGTTAAAAAGGGATCCTAACCCACAGGTTGAGAACCACTGTGCTAAAGGGATAGAGGGAACAATATAATACCAAGGTAGGGCTACCAATACAATACAGAATACTCAGATAAATTTGAATTTCATATATACAAATACATTTTTAGTACATATTTCATGTATACAAATACATTTTTTAGTACAAGTTTGTCACATGCAATATTTGGGATATAGCTAAACTCCAGATGTAAATGGGAGGCCTGTATTTTTACTTGCAAATCTGGCAACCTTGTTGTCAGGTCTCCAGCCAGTATGCACGAATACTTCATTCTGGAAGAACTGCAGCAATTTCCACCCCCTCTTCAATCCTTCACAGAATGTCAGCCTAGAAGCCAATCTGGTCCAGTGTCCTCATTCTCAGGCGTCCTCAAACTTTTAAAATAGGGGGCCAGTTTACCGTCCTTCAGACCACTGGAGGGCCGGACTATGGTTTAAAGAAAAAAACTATGAACAAATTCCTATGCACACTGCACATATCTTATTTTGAAGTAAAAAAAACAAAATGGGAACAAATACAATCACATCCCCTCATGTGGCCTGCAGCCCGTAGTTTGAGGACCCCTGCAAAGAAACTGAGATCAGAGACAAAGTAACTTGTTTAAGGTCACACAGGGATTCAGTGGTAGATCAGGATACAAACCCAGTCTCACTGTCCCAGGTGGGTTTTCCATGAATTCCAGAGGGGCCCAAGTAACCATGGGGGCCTCTACACAGTTTGATCCAAAGTTCAAACCACTCCAGGATTAAGTGAATATACAAATAACACATGTAAGGTTCTTGAGCCTGTTTACGTGGAAATGGTAGGTTGGAAGTCAAGGAACCATAAATTTCAGCACTTTCTAAATATCCGGAACCCTTGACTCAAATGAAATCATATATAAAATCTAATGTATAAAATAAATAAAACCTGGAACTGTTAAGGTTGAACCACAGTTAGGGTGACAGGCCTCTTGGCACTCCCTTTCTCTACTAAAGCTTCCTCAGATTACATTCACAGACTCTCTTCAGGTCCATGAAGTGCCACAGAACTATTGCCAGTGTGATAGAACAAGCCTGGGCTCTGGGCTCAGAAACTTCCCCACCACCACCTCTGGGCCAAACGCTAACTTCTCTGAGTGCCAAATTCCTCATTATTCGAATAGGGAAAGTAACAATTACTGATGCCAAGATGGCTTGGTATGCGGCAAGGAGCTCTTAGGATGTCATGTGCCCAGTACCAGCAGGCGTTTCCTTTTACATAAATGAAAGAATTAGTTATTTAATTCTACTTAACAATCAGTTCCTCTTCCATCTCTTAGTATTACTCTTCTGGATCTTAGTGTTGCATTCTGATATGTGAATTGTGGCTTCTGATAGATTCTAACGTACTGAGCAGGCTAGGTGTGGTGGCTCACTCCTGTAATCCCAGAACTTTAGGAGGCTGAGGCAGGAGGTTTGCTTGAGACCAGAAGCTCAAGATCAGCCTGAGCAACACAGCAACCTGTCTCTACAAAAAATAGAAAAATTAGCCAGACATAGTGGCACGTTCCTGTAGTCCCAGTTACTCAGGAGGCGGAGGCACAAGGATTGCTTGAGCCCAAGGATTTGAGGTTGCTTTGAGCTATAATGATACTACCACTCTCTAGCCCAGCAGCAGAGCAAGACCCTGTCTCAAAAACAGATAAAGGGTTGAGATTATGACCACAGTGACGGTGAAGGCTGCTCAGGGAGACAAAAAGCTATGGCAAATCTTCCGTCTTCTTTCCAGGTAGCTAGGACTGCATTCCCTGACCATAAGCCTCAGTGTCTGTAAACGCTGGAACCTCCAGTAATCTCAGGTGAGTTTGTGAGATGTACAAAGTTCCTGGTTTCTGGGAAGATGATTGGATATCCTAACATCTGACATGTGATACAAAGGGAAGGCTACTCTACTGGTCTGCCGAGGTGGATCTGCCCAGAGCCAGGCCTGACGGTGCTGTGCCCGCTGAAGTCACTGCCTCCCACCCCACTGCCTGGCCATGCTCTCTTTCTGCACTGCTGCATGTAAAGATCTCTCGGTCCTTTCCCTTCTTCATTTCAATTCAACATTCATCATCCCTAAGCAGTCTAGATTCTAGGCTTTTGTTTTTTAGAAACAAAACCCATGGCCTCGGGGAAATCCCAAGAAGCAGGAACACAGGGAGTTGGCACGGGCTAGGGTAGTAGACTACTTGTGCACCTCTGGCAAGTCCAAGCTTCTCTTTGAGCTTTGCTTCCTGCAAAACAGCATAGACTCGCCTTCCTTACTAGGAGACTGGAGAACCTGGAGGTGCATATGCAGAATGATCAGGTGTCATATTTGTCTATTTCTATTATGGCACTGGGCTTTAATCAATTCTGTCTTCTTCCATCATAAAGCCTAATAGAAAATAATTGATCAATACACACTTGGTCTCATTAAAGTAAATTCCTAAAATTCTTCAGATTAAAGCATTTATTGGCATACACAAGATTGGCCTTTCAAACCTTCTGCCATTTTGATGCTTTGAATTACGAACTCTGCCCTCTCTGCAGTACCTTACTAGACATATCTTCTAGATGGAAAGTTTACCTGGTCAGAGTTCTTTCTCTGGTGTTAGTTCTCTGGTACAAGGAAGAAAAACACAAACAACTCTATTTCCTTTGGCAGCATAAACGATAGGGACAGGACCCAGCCTCCAATATCATAAAGGCACATGAATGTATTTTTCCTCAATTAGCCAGAATTTTGTCAGACTGAAAAGAAAAAAAAAAAAAATGAATCTAGAAGCTTCTGTTGAAAACACTCTGTTCTGTCCACTACAGTCTTCAATCTCATATGACGCCATTGTTATATGTAAAGAATCTTTGAGTGTTATTCTCAGGACCATATTTATATATGAGGGTAAATATAAATAATACTGCTATGGCATTTATAATTTTCCAGTGCACCAAAGGCCCCTAAGGTCTTTTCACAGACGTACTTTAGATGTGGGATAGAAGTGTTGGTGAGGAAACTTTGAGGCAGGGCCACATGAGATGACTATTCACAAATTCCTCGAATTTTAAGGTTGAGGAACTAGACTGCAAGAAATATCACTCCTTTAGCAAAGGGTAAAAGGGCATTTGTGATAATAAGTTGTGAAAGGAAGGGAGAAATAAAGAATATGGAGAAACCTGGGTCTTGTGTAAGCTCATCTCTTTTTGTGACTGCTGTTCAACTGTCTGCATTCTAGAACCTAGTTCCATCCCGTAGTCATTTCTGAGTGTGGCCAAATTTGCTCCAGAGAGCCAAGGCTAATTCTATCCAAAGGACACTTGACCTCCCCTGTCCAAGACTGCCATTGGCCATGTTGCCACCTGGCGTTAGTGTTTGGAGTCTGGAGAGAGTTTCCCCGTCCATGAGTTCACTTGCTCATCTCCATGGCTCATTTTCTTCCTTGGAGAGAAACAAGTTGTCACATCCATAGCCCAGATTAGAACAGCCAGCCATAGCCTGCCTGTGCAAGGAGTGTGGAAAAGCCCACTTGCAATTATGAAATAACATTTAAACTACTAGGGATAAGCAGAGTGAAGAAATTTCCTGTCACATTTATGCTTTTGGAAAACAGCATTTCCAGAGAGTAAGCAGAACCAAAACTAAGTATTAATTGCCTAATAACCACACTTTTAACTGGATGGAATTTTATGAGATGCTCAAACCGGGCATGCCATGTTTCTAGGCAAAAGGACTGAAAATTGCTATTTGGATTTGTTTTTCTCAATAAATTTTAGTCCTTCCATTAATCTTTATTAATGCGATGGGTAGGAAATGGAAAGCAAAGCAGAAGGGACATGTAAATCCCTCAGAATTAGAGAAATGTGACGGTAAATAAAAGGTGTCCCCTACCCATCCCAACCCCTGCCTGAGTCTGTCTCGTTCGGGGAATAGAGTGATTTTTCTCCATTAAGCAGGCTCTATTGAAAATGTCAGCATGAAATTAGAGCCACTGCAGGCAGGCTGCGTGGTGAGTGCCTGCAAGTAAATTGCTGTGACCTGAAGCACTTCTTTCTACTTAGAATAGAATATAGAAGCTGTGCTGGTTGCTTGGCACCCTTGTGGGTACACACCGATGGTGTGCACTTCCCCAGAACTCTAGAATAACTGAAGCACTCACCCACCCCCTGGTTTTACAGATGAGGAAATGTAGGTTGAGAGGGTGAAAGATCTTGACTGGGAACACTCAGGCCATAGCCACGCAGGGCCAGAATGCTGCATTTCTAGCTCAGATTGTGGTGTGTGTGTGTGTGTGTGTGTGTGTGTGTGTGTGTGTGTGTGTGTGTGTTAAGGTGGGGGGCTAAGGCCCAGGAAGGATTCTCTGGGAAGTGACTGAGTGTCCAACACTGAGAAGAGGTTACAAAGCCAGGGCAGAGTAGGGTAGGAGACTTACTGCAAGGGAAGAGCAGTGACAAACTGTGAAAGGCCCAGGGTGGAAAGAATTGAGGAAAGTTTGGTTCAGAATCGGGTAGACAGTGGGAGAGGGAAGGCCTCTCGATTGAAACCCGATCTATGACAGTCATATTTATTCTAACTGCCTCCACCACCTCCATGCCAGCTGCGGGCTCCTGAAGAGTATAGTCAATTTCCTAACCCGCTGTCTGTCCTCATGCTGGGAATCGCACCCCTCTCCTGGCCTCAGCTGCCTCCGGTGTAGCAACACCTCTTGGTCAGCCGTGGGTCAGATGTCCCTTTTGAGGTCCCTGTCCACTCCTCTCCATCTGCTTCATTTAGGAGAATGAAGGACAGGCCACCAGACATCTGGGGGCAAGAAAGAGAGAAAGAGAGAAATGGGAGGGAGGCACTGGGGAGAGCAGCAGGACAGGAAGGAAGACTGTGCATACCCACCTGGTTAAGTAGCTCATGCGTGGGGCACTGGTCCTGGCACACGCTGCAGACCCCTTTCTCCCTTCAAGATTTTACCCACAGCGCCAGGAGGGTGGGAGCCAAGGGGACCACATGAGCTCCAGGCCTGCCAAGGCTGACTTGGGGAACCAGGGTGAAGTTTGCGGGCTCCTTTCTGGGCTTGTCTCAGGCTCCTACCCAGCCCTACAATACTGCCCTCCATCTAGATGCCATACAGGCAGGATGGTCACACCAGACAAAGTCATCAGGATCCAGGGCTTTTATCATCTGGGTCAGGTTAGTGGTGAAAGACACAAAGAGCTGATGGCTGCTCACCACTCCAGAATGGTGACCCTTTGTGGAAGCATTCTGCAGAAACAGTCCTGTCCTCTTCATTTTATAAGCAGCAGAACTATTCTACAGGATGTCCATAAAGGTTGCATGCAATTTACTATGTAAACTATTTTAAGTTGCACACAAACTTTAAGTCCACACTATGTTTTGCTCATTGTCTTTGATAATTTGAAAAATCTGCATGGTAGTTTAACTGCTTTACAAAGAATTTTTAAACACCTATAATTGCATTGGTTTCCCCTGTTGCTGAAGTTGGCTAATACTGACTCACAAGAGCTCAATATGTGCATCTCTTCTCAGCTCCATGGTGAATCACATCAACTTGGTAGCTTAGAGACAGCCATGGGGGCAGCATTTACACCATGGGTATTGGCAAATACTTCATACCATCTGTTGGGGGTGGAGTAGGGCATGAACCAGCATGACACTGCTTTCATCTTAGGTGGTCAGACAATAAAGTTTGGGAACTCATCGAAGAAAAAGTGCTACATACTTCACTGCTGAATATTACTATGTCAGTAGGTGGCCAAGGGGAGTACTTTGAAGAAGACTGTAGTGATAGTCAGCAATATGGGATGTAGCATCTTTTCTATGACGAATTCATGAACATAACCTCATAACATAGCCTTTATACTCCTGAAAAGAACCACACAAAGCTGACAATCAGAATGGAAAACTTCCTTTCATAGATGAAACTCAGAATTTCACACCATTAGGGAGCACTCGTCTGACAAGTTTGAAACAAACAGACATCAATATTTTGCTCTAGGACAGGAATTCTTTTCTGAGTACATTGATGAGGGATTTAAATTTAGAATCAGAAGCCACAGGGTTAAGTCTGAGCTTTACTGTTCATCAGATAAACGTGCACTTGAGTTAGTCTATGAATCTCAGTTTCCATATCTCTAAAATGAGGTTGTCAAACTACTTCACACTTTGATTGTGAGGACAAAGCTATAACACAGACATGAAACAGAGCTCTGAGAAAACACCCGATAATAAGATGAATAACAGAGGCTGGAAAATGCGGGACCCATCTCTGGAACCACATGAAGAGCTCCTCTCTTCCTTTGAGGGGAATTCCATCCCTCCAGGTGGATTTAACATTTCTCCCGGATTAGGTTGGCATCTCCTCTGCAAGAGCTGCTGTGATCTGTGCTGGCTCAGCAGAAGAGCTGCATGGCAGGCGTGGGCACGTGAGGGGCTTCCTCACCCTCCTTTGCCCTCTCTGCTGGAGATGCAGGTGATGACTCCTTTGGGAGCTGTCACCACCAGATGTCAGCAAGCATGGCAGCTCTAGAAACTCTTCCAGCTGTAACATCTTTGATCACTGGGAATTCACTTGATTTGTGGAGAAACAAATCTTGTTAACTGTGCTGTGAGCACGTTTTCTTCCTCTAAGATCTCTAGAGAAAGAAGTGTCTGTGGCTGGGAGTCCTAGGGGAATGACTCCTCACAGAAAGTCAGAGGGCAGTGTCCTGGTTATTAGAGCTGCATAACAAATTGCTGCAACATGCAGTGATGTGAAATTACCATGTTAATTTATTCATAGAGCCCATGGGCTGAGGATTTGGAAAAGGAACAGGTTTGATTTTATTCCTCAAGGTCTGAAGTCTCACCTGGGAAGACTCAAAGATTGGAGGCAAATTAGCAACCAGGGATATGGAAGCATCTGGAAGCATCTTCACTCCCATGTCTTGCTATCAGCTGGGACCTCAGCCTGCAGATGGAGTTGTCACCTAGAGAACCTACATTTGTCTTCTCCATGAGACCTGGGCTTCCCTACAGCATGGCAGCCTCAGGCTTCTTCAATGGCAGCTCAGGGCTACAAAGGCAAATGCCACAGCAACAGAGGAGGATGCCCTCCTTCAGGCCCTAGCCCCAACCTTTACAACCTACCCTCAGAAATCACACAGCATCACTTTGGCAGAATTCTGCTCTTTCTGAGCAAGTTGGGTGCCCTGCCCACATTTAAAGAAGGAATTAGACTCTACTTCTTGACAGGAAAGTGCCAAGTTTCCTGAAAAACATGTGGAATGGGAGATATTGTTGCTGCCATTCTTGGAAGAAAAACAATCTTCCACAGATAGCAATAGCCGTCCCTCACTCAGGAGCCTGTGCCCTCCTGTGCATATAATAGGATGGCTGCACCTGCTATGTCTGGCCCAGGCCTTCACAGGGCTCTGCTCCTGTGGAAGCCAGAGGCTGAGTCAAGTCAATCACTCCTGCATGTTGCTCCCATTAAAAGAACTTCAGAAGCACTTGGGAGGCCAAAGCCATGTCTTGTTCACCCAGAATCGCCATGTATATGGGACCTAGAAATAATTATTGAATTGGGATTATTAGGCTACTCAGAATCTTGTAGAATATAATAATAATTTGAAAAGAATTTACATAGTGCTTATTAATGAACTTGCTATTCTAAGTGTTTTGGAGATATTAACTCCTTTAATCCTCCAAGGAGCTTTAGGAGGTAGAAATTAGTATTATCCCCATTTTCAGATAAGGAAGCTGAGACACAGGCAGGTTTAATAATGTGCCCAACATCACTCAACTAATATTACATTAGGTTCAGCCTAGTGCTGCCCCCTTACATACAAGTGGCCTAAACATTTCTCTGTGCATAGGGAACTGTAAACTGAATGAATGTGTATACAGATTGTAACCTCCTCTTGTACTGATCACTGAATTTTGGCCAATCAACTGTGGCCAACGGTTCAAACTGTGCTCAAAAAAGGTAGTAACCCATCTGGTTATTTCTGTATCTCACTTCCATTTTCTATATGTCACTTTCCTTTTTCTGTCTATAAATGTTATCTAGCCATGTGGCAGCCCCAGAGTCGCTCTGAGCCTATTCTGTGTCTGGGGGCTGCCTGATTTATGAGTTGCTCTTTGCTCTATTAAACTGTTAAATTTTATTTGACAGTTTTCCTTTTTATAGATGGCATCAGAAGTAGGCTTCAAAGCAGAGCTTCCAGAAACCTCCGGGAGCATTGAGGAACTGAGCAAGGTACCCTCTGGGTCCACTGTGTCCTTTTTTGTACAGTAACTGGGGATCACAGGAAAGTTCTCTCTCAGATTCAGAAGTTCCATGGATTTGTGCTTTGAGCTATCTGAGTTTGTTTGGGCAATTTATTTATTTATTTATTTATTTATTTATTTATTTATTTAGAGTCACAGGTTTCTGAGTAGAGTGCTGTGGCATCACAGCTCACAGCAAACTCAAACTCTTGAGCTCAAGTAATCCTCTTGCCTCAGCCTCCCCAGTAGCTGGGCCTACAGGTACCCACCACAATATAGGCTACTTTTTATTTTTTTCTTAGTAAAGACAGGTCCTCTCTCTCTTGATGAGGCTGGTCTTGCACTCCTGAACTCAAACAATCCACTCGCCTTGGCCTCTCCAAGTGCTAGGATTACAGGCATGAGACACCATGCCCGGCCTGTTTGAGAAAAATTTTTATCAAAACTGGATTCAGAAGTGTCATCAGAAACCAGAGTGAGTTCTGGGATTGGATTAGATCTGATAATTTACTGGATTGAATCCAGTTTCAAACAAAAACTGGCAGTAAAGGCAACATGGTAAGTGTGTCGAATTCCACCATTCAGAAATTCACAGAGATTTTTGCCTTCTCTCTCCTTTGTGTCTTTTTTTTATTCAAGGTAGTGAAAAATCTTTGCCTAAATTGATCGAGGGAACCTGAGAGCCAAAGTCAAAAGTCAAAGTCAAAGTAGGATCCCTAATTTCTGAAGACCTGAGCACTTATCTTTCACCGATGCCTTCCTTTCTGTGTACTGGGCTCTGGAAGCAGCAAGCACTTACAAAAATGGGAAAATCTTACTAACAGTAATTTTATTTTTTTAATTAATATTAAATAATAGCTGTGTACATTAATGCAATCATGAGGCACCATACATTGGTTTTATAAACAATTTGACACATTTTCATCACACTGGTTAATATAGCCTTCCTGGCATTTTCTTAGTTATTGTGTTAAGACAATTATATTCTACATTTATTAAGTTTCACATGTATCCTTGTAAGATGCACCGCAGGTGTAATCCCACCTATCACCCTCCCTCCGCCCATCCTCCTCCTCCCTCCCCTCCCTCTTCCTATTCCCCAGGTTATAACTGGGTTATAGCTTTCATATGAAAGCCAACAATTAGTTTCATAGTAGGGCTGGGTACATTGGATACTTTTTCTTCCATTCTTGAGATACTTTACTAAGAAGAATATGTTCCAGCTCCATCCATGTAAACATGAATGAGGTAAAGTCTCCATCTTTCTTTAACGCTGCGTAATATTCCATGGTATACATATACCACAATTTATTAATCCATTCATGGATCGATGGGCACTTGGGCTTTTTCCATGACTTAGCAATTGTGAATTGGGCTGCAATAAACATTCTGGTACAAATATCTCTGTTGTAATGTGATTTTTGGTCTTCTGAGTATATACCTAGTAGAGGAATTATAGAATTGAATGGCAGGTCTATTTTTAGATCTCTAAGTGTTCTCCAAACATCTTTCCAGAAGGAATGTATTAATTTGCATTCCCACCTGCAGTGCAGAAGTGTTCCCTTTTCTCCACATCCACACAGAGAAATGCAAATCAAAACTACCTTGAGATACCATCTAACTCCAGTAAGATTAGCCCATATCACCAAATCCTAACAGTAATTTTAAATAACCTACACTGCACTTTCAGAAGTGTATTTAAAGTATGGGCTCCCAAGTTAGATTCACCTAGGGACACCTATTGATGTGCAGAAACTTCTAAAAAGATTTCAGTATTTTGGCCTCTTTTACAATACTTTTCACAAAAAGTGCAAATAAATAATCAATAAGAAATTGGCTATAATTTTAATTTGGTTATTATCCTATCCCAAAAGCAAAAAGATAGTTGGAAATTGTGCTTATGAAAGGTAGATCTTTGGGTAAAGTGGACTTGCGTCTTTTTCAGAGCTATCCATGATGAGTTCAGGCATAGAGAATGTTTTCTTTGTCCTATTCTGTAATGAGCTCTATCCTGAACTTGGTAATTTTAGCCAAGAAACAGAAACTAAGTTAAAAAGTCCACCTACTAAATATATGTTCAAAAATATATGAGCTAAATATATGTTCAAAATACACCACACTGACATTTAGCTGGCTCTTTTGCAAGTCCTTTGTTAAAAAATAATACTCCTATATAGAAAATTTTCATTTATAAGGGTGTCTGTGGAAATAAAGGGAAGATGCAGTCACTAGAAATTGTTACTGATAGATTAGATTTACATAATAAGACTAACTTTTAAGGTGATTATCCTGGCCATCTTATCTTCACTGGGCCCTTATCTACAATCTTCTTCCTTGGTTTTGTCAAATGATGGTGTACTACTTAGGCCTGAAATCTCAACTCTATGCTTTTGAGATATAAATTTTCTATTTTATTTCATCCCTTTAGAAGTGCAAATTTAGCTGACAGCACTGGCATGTACCTGCAGTCCCAGGTACTCGGCAGCAGAGGCAGGAGGTAGCCACACTAACAATTACTTAAGACAAAGAAACAGGTAATTGTAAGATTGATAGTCTGAATGGGGGAAAGAAAAACTATTTGGAAGCTGACACATTCATATATGTTATGTGTGATATGTGATATTTCTAAGATGATATTTGATAAATAAAGCTAGTTTTAAAGTTGGTAAAATAAAATAGCAATACCTCCAGAATCATCAGTGTTAGATATAATTCAGACATTTTTGCCTGGCTCTACTAGTTAGGCAGGTTTATTCTATCTCTGATAACTATTTTAAGATAATAGAACTACTGCTTCTGTGATATTTTTGATACTTGCTCGATTTGTCTATAAGCTAAACCTATGATATAAGGGCTGGCTGCCTGGCTCCCTGCAAGATTTATACACATTTTATTATGAGTTTATATAAATCTTTGGTTTTGAGCCTCTGGATACTGGGGTCTGGACAAATGATCTAGGGACATATGTTTATCCTCAGTGCCTGGACCCCAAGCTTCAAGGCAGCACCAATTCTAATATGGCCAGTTTTGCCTCCTGGCCATGCTGGGAGGAATCAAATCCTCCAAGCAACCTCTTCACAGCTCTGACCTCTGTCCTGAACTCTATACCTGGTGTGTAAAGTCAGGATCCAGAAGGCCCCTGCCTTAACTAGCTGTTCTGGGTACTGCCTGGGTACTCAAGACCCAGTACAACTGGTGAAGACATTAGGAAAGGTACCTGTGTCATAGTTTCAAAATTATTTTCAGTAACTTAAAATCTTAAAGTTATGTTATGTTAAATTATGTAATAGCTAATCATAAGATGTCTGAGTCATTTCTAGGGAAGTTAAAGTACTGACATACTAATGATTAACTGTAAGTTTAATACTAACTTTGGCATCTTATTTTTGTATGGTATAGAAAAGCTAAATATATTTAGTCTGTTACTAAACAAAAAATTGAGGGAATATATCTTTCTTTAAAATTATGAAATGGGACCAGGCATGGTGGCTCAGGCTGGAATCCCAGCACTTTAGGGAGGCCAAAGCAGGAACATTGCTTGAGCCCAGAAGTTAACCAGCCCAGGCAGCAACAGCCAGACCCTGACTCTACACAAAGCTTTAAAATCATCTGGGTGTGGTGGCACATGCCTGTAGTCTCAGTTACTTGGGAGGCTGAGACAGGAGGATCACTTACACTCAGGAGTTTGAGGTTGCTGTGAGCTATAATGACACCAGTGCAATCTGGTCTGGGGGACACAATGAGACCCTGTCACAAAAAGAAAGAAAGAAAGAAAGAAAGAAGGAAGGAAGGAAGGAAGGAAGGAAGGAGGTTTTGTCTGCAAAAACATATATAGCAGTTTAAAATTACTTACTTTCTAAGTTGTTCACTGGAAATTAGAGTTACCAAGAGTTAAAATTATAGTTAACATATTCAATTCAGACTAGTAGATGTAAAAGAGCCAGTACTACATTCAGAGTATATAAAGTGAGATGTGTTTCTGGTGAAGAAGGTTATGTTCAAAACCTAAGTTTGGATTGATTTGTTGCAAGGTTTATTAAAATTACTTTTATTATTGGTAATATGGAAATAAAAAAGTAAAATTTTGTTTTCTTCTCTTTTGTATAAGATTAATAAGAGATAATAGAAAAACATTGTTCACTTTTTGAGTAAACTGAAAAAATGGGGTAGGGGAATGAGAGAGAGACAGAGTGCCTCATGCTGTCTTAGATATTTTGGTTGTTGGCAAAACTGAGTCTTCTATCAGTTTTTGCTTTTAAAAAAATCTTTTAATTATCACTTTGGCTAAATAAATAACTATAAATTTACAGTGAACTGTGATCTCATTTTGATTGTGTTTTATTTAAACCTTTAACATATTGGATAGCCTTCCCAAAATCAAACTTCAGATTCTAAAATTAAGTCATTTTGACCTCAAATTAACTTTAGAATGCTCCGAACAGTTCCCAAAGCACCCCAAGGAGAGATGATAAACAGGTTTGTTTGATATGCTGAATTACATGAGAACCATTGTCTAATAAGAAATGATGTTCAGGGCAGCGCCTGTGGCTCAAGGAGTAGGGCACTGGCCCCTATACTGAGGGTGGTGGGTTCAAACCCGGCCCCCGCCAGAAAAGAAACTGCAAAAAAAATAAAAAATAAAAAAAGATGTTCAACGTTCTTCCAGTTTTATTTTATAAATATTTATATGTGTTACAAAATTGTATGAGATCCCTAAAATTCATGTCTTGGTATATATTATCCATCATAATTGTAGTTATTGTGTTAAATTATTATAAGCCATAAAATAATCAAATTTTCTTATCAATTACATTCTGAACCATGACCATTTCAAGTCTTGTCCACAGTTAATTGTTTGATGCTGATGCATTTTCTCAAAGCTCTTTACAAGCAAGGAAAGTCCTAAAGTGTTATGCCTTCAAGGAGGTTCAGGAAAAGCATGAAAAGAACACTGACAAGTACTCCTAAGTACAGGTTTCTGATAAGTTTAAGATCACATCACTTGGACTGGGTAAGAATTTCCAGAACTCTAGTAAAGAGATTGACTGGTTTCCAAAGTTGCTAACCCTAGCAGGAAAAGAATTAATTGAATACCAAAGAAATACTTTGCCAGATTTTCAGGTTAAATCAGCCAGTACTGAAATTAAGGTGTCCAATTTGAATGAACTCCATGACCCAAGTCAAATTACCTATAATAACTCATGCACCTGAATTGGAGAAATAAAATTGGTATTTAAGAGGAGATAAATCCAATGTTAGATTAAGCATGAATCATTCTTTGTACAATTAAATTCTGTTAAATTTAATTTGTCTAAAGTCTTTTTTGTTTGTTTGGTTTTTTTTAAACAGTACTGACTGACAAAACCAAGATTTGAACCTGGCAGTCTGGTTCTTAGAGTCTGCTCTCTTAACCACTATGCCACACTGATTGCTGGGGTGTAGGAGACCCTCAACAAATACGCAGGCTGTCACAGTGGTGATCCCGCCACCTCCTGGGAATTATACGCATTCCTGCCCCTTTCTCAGTGTCCATGTCTTGGTCTGAAACACAGGTGCTGACCTAAATTTCTAAGGGCCCTGCAACATGTGCTGTATCTTTACAAGTTGATTAACCCCAAATCTGGACCTTTATGATTCAAGCTTTTATTGTCCTCTAGGAAGAACTTAATGGAGACTTTCAAAGGTTATTGAGGACCCAAAGTCCTGGGACAAAACCCTGTAAACCAGAATAGAACATTCATCCTAGGAATGTACTGAGTACCAATGATTATTGTAGGGAGTAGGAGACACATAGGCCCTCCCACATGGAGCTAATAGATTCGGGGTGAGAGTAGGGAACGAGGGGAGACCCACCAGCGAATAGAGCACAAAGCAAGGAATTCCCTGGGAGACAAGTGTGAAACTCAGGATGCCACGAGTTAGCATAGCAACGAGATCTATTGTTATGAGGAGGTTCAAAAGTCACAAGTCTCACAGTGGAATCCTGACCAGTCCTCAGATTTTGTTCTCTAGCCCTGGCTGCTAAGAGCTCTGCATGACAGAGACACAATGTTCTGGACCACAGTGCCCTTTCTTGACAGTGTGTTTGCCCAGTCAGGCAAAAACAATGAGGACAAATGACCACAGAGCGATATTTCACCAGCAGCACAAACCAGCATGACAACCAGGAACGTGGCAGACTGACTAGAAGTGTTTCTCCCCGGGAAAGGCCATGACCAGGTACCTTTTCACTCAAAAGGGAGCCAGAGAAGGCATGAGAAGGCTTGGCAAGGTGGGCCTACAGTGGGGAACCGACAGGTCAGGAAGCGGCTACAAATCGGAGCATTCCAGTGTCCCAGCTACCTGCACTGACTCCAATGTTGCCTGTCCGGAACTGACTTCCCCATCAAAGAGGGGAGAGGGTGGGAAGGGAGGGGGGAGGTTTGGGTGGAGGGAGGGTGATGGGTTGGGCCACATCTATGGTGCATATTTTTATCTATAATAAAAAATAAATAAATAAATAAATAAATAAAAAGAAATGTAAACGCCTTGCATTTGTCCCACCCAGTGTACTATTTGTAGCACAGGGAAAGAATTTCTCTATCAGATTTTTATCCCAAAAGTCCCACTCATATTACATGGGTATTGTACGTATATAATAACCTGTTTCTGATAGGACTTTCTTCACTTTTTAAAAACCCTCCTGCTTCAGGCCTAACATAAGCAAAGCTCTTTTTTTTTTTTTTCTTCATCCTTTTTTTCTTTTACCTTTCTACCTTCACAAGAATGGCAGCAGCTCCACGGTTGAGGTAGAGATGCTCCCAGGAGGCGGAGACTCCTCACAACCTTACTATTCTTCCCTTGTGGCTGATGCTGTGAAGATCCAGAGAGACAAAGTCTCTGGCCCTTTGGCTGGAGTAGTGGCCAACAGAATGAGGGTCCCATCTGAAGCTAGAAGGTCCCCACCTTTCTTATGCTGTTTCCTGCCCTCATCACAAGTGCTACAGACACTCTAGAATCTTCTGAGCTGATCCAATTTATGGTTCCTGTGTTTAATTTCTCACTACAATGTGTCAACCTTGGTTTGGGGGCACATCCAAGCAATTTTTTAGCTTCTTTAAAATGTTTGAATTTTCCCTGAAAAAAAAAAAAAAAAAAAAAAAGGTTTACGTTTAACTTGGAGGCAGAGTTTTGTTGTGGTGGTGGTTGTTATTTAATACATACGGTGTTTCAAAAATCATTATTATCTTGTTGTTTTATCTGGTATCACTGAGAACTTGCTACATCTACTTCAAGGGAATAAAATGATACCAGAATAGATTTATGGAAAATGAAAACAGGAACTGGCCAAGTCAATGCTATTTCACAACTCTTTGCTAAAAGAGTTTGCAACACTTGGATTTAGCTGCCTTCCTCCACCCCCCACCCTTTTGTTCTGTCTCTAATGAATGATTGATCTAAATTTAAAACATTTTGAATTTGCTAGAATGCCACATGCCCAGCCCAGGGGCAGCGAACTCTACGAAACCTTCAAGCATTAGAAAGTCTCATCTTGCAGGGGAGTTGCCCTCCCCTGATTTCCTTCAAATTGGGAAGCAGATTTCTCTGTAACTCCCAAGGAGCCTGAGCTGACTCTTTAGAGAACAGAAAGAACAGTATCCTCTTTTAAAAACAAGAGGCTCCTACTATGCTATGGGGATACCTTTCTGCTTTGTACTCTATGGACAAAGGTCACTGAACCCTTTTTTTGTTTGTTTGTTTTTGAGATAAGATCTCACTATGTTGCCCAGGCTGGTCTCAAACTCCTGACCATGAGCAACCCTCCCACCTCAGCCTTCCAAAGTGCTAGGATTACAGGTGTGAGCCAGCTCCCTGCCAGCATCTTCCAACCTCAGTATCCTCATTTCTAAATCCAAAAAGACTGTTGAGAGGCTGACCTAGTTCACATAAGACAAGTAAGTGAAAAAATTTTTAACTCTTCAGAACTCAATAAATGGGAGTGGTCATCAGAGCCATCAATACAACCATAACCCAGCATATAACTTAATGTCCAGGCACAACTTTAACTGTACATCTCATGTTTAAATAAAATATTTTCAACAGAACTAATTCTAGATCAGTCCCAGCAGACATATCTATGGTAAGACTTCTTTTTTATGAGTGATTCCTGGAGTTCCTGAATAACTCAGTTAAGGGCTTAGTTTAAACTGACCTTTGGTACTGAAGGGAGAAAAAAACCCTCTCTTTGTCATTCATTCAACAAATCTTAAGTGTTTTTCACAAAGAAATTTAAACAGAGCCTTCAGACAAGTAAGAGCTTAAGACTCCATAAATGTATACAGTTATAATTTAATAACAATTAAATTTTAAAGAGAGCTTAAGCATTTTAAAAGCATTATCAGGCAGGCTTTCCATATGAATATTCAAAAATGAGTGAGAAATTGCAAACTGTGGAGACCATAGAAAGGTAAATTCTCACTTTAGAAATCATTTTGACCCCATCATTAAAGCAGGTTTCAGGATTTTCCTCATTCCCTTTTTAATTGTCTAATTGAGGTCTGCGCGAGGAGTTTAAAATTGCAAAACATATTTTAAAGTCACAACAATATTCATATGTCACTCACCTATTTCAGTGAAGATGGTCTCTAATTTTTTGACAGTAGTAATATTTTAGAATTAAAGAACATGGAGCAGAGGGCAGGACATCAAAGACACACACAGACCCTTCCCATGAGGGTGCCTGGACGTGACTGATTCTCCTCCTTTGCAACCACCTGTGCTTCCTGGAGAGTCACAGTTCGTCCTCCTGTGGGCTACATCCTAGAAGATTATGTTTTCTACCAGCCTCCTGCCCTGACTTAACCCACCAGCAACCTGTGTAGTCTGGGCTTTTTGAGGGGACACTTGGAAGGTTTCATGGGCAGCATGAGACTTTCCTCTTCTGGGCCTCTCCTCAGGCCTGTCGCTTCCTAGAGTAAAGACTGAGATGTACTTGGAGGTCCTTCCCAGCGAGCAGGTGCTGAGGTGTCCTGCTTCACAGTGGCCAGCTGAGAGGTTGGAAGGAGGCTCCTTCCTGAAAGGACAGAGTTACCAAGCACAGAGGGCTGCTCTGGGGTAACCAGGACAAAGAGGATGCACAGTTTTCTAGGCTTTAGCTGGGAGGCAACAGGTACAGAAGAAAATGAGTGCATACTTCTTGGGATTATACAGCTGAGTGTTTATACTGAGCTTGTTGTTTCACAGCTCAAGCCTCTTAGCCTCCATAAGCCTCAGTGTCCTCGTTTGTAAAATGGGAGTGATAAAAATTCTTACAAGCAGTAGTTCTCAGCCTTCCTAATGCCACAATGTATTTGTATTATTAAAAAGGGGTTGCAACCCAGTTTGAGAACTGCTGTCTTATGGGTTTACTGGGAAGACTAAATGAAGTCAACACTGTCTATAAAGTAACAAGCACCATACCTGTGATGGCCTACACATAGCAGGTAATACCACGGGACATTACAGTCACAATTGTAAATGCTATTGCAAGTGTGGGGCAGCCTCAGCACTAGCATCTTCCATAGCAGTGGGGACAATGGGACATGAGCAGGCTGCCCAGCAAGGCTCTTCCTCTGGACTTCTCCCGCACTCTTCAACCTATCTTCCCAACTCTGAAGTTTGTTCACTTGCCTCCCAGGCCCAGAACCTTCATGTCTTCGTTTTTCCTATTCCTGCAGTTCCTTCTTCCAAGGTCACCAGACAAAGGTCTCACCCTTGTCCTCAGGGAGCTCTCTTCATATCTGCCCATGAGTCCCTTAGCTCAAGCCCTCTCCTGGGCTACAATATTGCCTCTTCTCTGATCTTATTGCCTCTGATTCTTCTCCAGCCCCCAACTTTCCATCTCTATATCCCACAGATTGTATCAAGCCTCTTATTTAGAATTTCTGGAATAAGGTACATATCCCCCGTGCAGCAATCAAGTTGATCCACTAAATACAAAAAGGCAAATATTAGAACTTTGCTTCTGTATTTTACATCTTACTCATATTACTTTCTGTCCATGTGTTTCATAATATATCTTGGGCTAACACTTACTTAGTACTGCTATGTGCTAAGCCCCACTCAATTTATTCTATTAACTCATATAGTCACCACAGACTCGGGTTATCATCTCCTTTTAATGATGGGGAAACTGAGGCTGGATGTGGTGATGCAGTCTGTAGTCCCAGCTGCTGAGGAGGCTGAGACGGGAGGATCACTTTAGCCCAGGAATTCAAGGCAGTCTAACTGTGCTGTGAATAGCCCCTGTGCTCCAGCCTGAGCCACACACCAAGACCCTTTCTCTCCTTACTTTTTCTAACTCCTTGCTCCATTTGCAAGAATCTCATCTCTTAAAAACAAAAAGGTGGGGAAACGGAGGAAAAGCTGTATTAAGCAACTTGCGTAAGTCACACAGCTAGTAAGTGAACTTGTGTTCTTACAGTTATTCTGCTATTATAATATTTAATACATATGCATAATTTATAAATAACTATGCACAAATTGGCATCCGGTCCTCAAAATATATCTTCTGTTAGGGTTGTATGATCTAAAAAGTTTGGATTAAATCTAAATTCTTTGCCTCGGCTCTCCAGGGCCATTATTATGTTTGGCTAGTGATTCCCTCTGCTGTCTTCCAGCGACTTCCCTCCTGTTATAGAAACGTGAATCTTCGTGCCTTCAGACCTTTGCTTGTACCGTTACTTCAACCAGAATGCCCTTCCTTCAGGTGAGCACAGGGAAGATTTGAGCTGTACTAGAAATTGTGTGCTTTCATAAGAAATTCGATATTGTCTAGAGAACACCTTCCGGGGTATCTCCTTCTGATTCCATGAGAGCTATTTTACAATACTGGAAATTGTAGACAGCTGATAGCCATGCAAAATAATTCTTGTTTATAGAAATGTAAATTCTGTTCTATCCACAGAGGTTCAATTGATTCCTCGTCACTGTGGAAGAAGCTGATTTTGTTTCTATTTGCATGTTCATTTCAATATTTCTCATCCATACATGTGCCAATTCTTTGGATTCTCCTTTGAACTTGTTATAACACCTGCCTGATTCTCTCATTAATTAGTAAGTTAAAATCTTTAATGCCTGCTTAATTTCTATCTGAAAGTGATGGTGTTATCTTTGTTTGAAAACGATCATTTAATAGAAGTGAGGTTGGTGCTGGGTATGGTGGCTCACACCTATAATCCCAACACACTGGGAGGCTGGGCAGGTGGACTGCTTGAGCTCAGGAGTTTGAGACCAGCCTGAGCAAGCACAAGATGCTGTCTCTACTAAAAATGGAAAAACTAGAGAGGTATGGTAGTGTGCAACACTACTTGGGAGGCTGAGGCAAGGAGTTTGCTTGAGCCCAATAGTTTGAGATTGCTGTGAGCTAAGATGCCAAGGCACTCTACCCAGAAAACAGAGTAAAACTCTGTCTTGGAAAAAAAAAAAAGTGAGGTCTGACTGAGAGCTCATGTCCTTTGCTCTCTCCCCATCCTTTCAACAAACCTTCACTGAAAACCTCCAGAGTGCCAGGCTCTATGTTGTGTGCCAGGGGTTCAGGGCGAGTCAGGCCTGGTTTCTGCCCCCCAGCGACTCCCAACCAGAATAATTGGGGAGGTAAAATGACACAAACTGTTCACTGGAGAAAGATAATGACAGAAGCCAGGAGCAAAGTGAGGAGTCTGTGGCCTCAATTGGGAACACGGAGTTTCCTCAGACTCAAGGGAATAATTAACTTTATAAGCAAATCCCATGACAACAAATTCTAAAATTCTATCCGAAAACGTTTGACCAACTATAATTTTATATTAAATATTACTTGAATTAAGCAAATGAAACCTTGGCAATGTCTGGTTTCTCGAGTGATAGGGTAGTAATGATTCTTGGCCTGCACTGTATTTAAAATAATACTGTATCCTATCTCAAACAATATAATTCGATATTTCTGAATCTCATGTGCAGAACTGATTAGTTGGTGTTATTTGAACAATCATCAGTTATTAAACAGCCATCTTCATGAAAAGGAAAACACACCCATACACCACAATGGGACGCAAAGTCTTCCCTGGACACCAGGCAAAAGGAATGGGTGTACGTATGAATTTGGAATAAAAACTACAACATGCATACGTGTAACTGTGCTCTTACTGGTTTTCCGATGCAAATTTGTCTCTCCACCAAGTAAATTGATTGTATCCATCTTTGTATTTCTTGCCCAAACTATTTATTCATTCATTCATCCATTTATTTATTGATTCTAAAATCTGCCCCGAATGCATGATTGAATCTATGGGAGCCTGAAATGAAATAATGATGAAAACCATGCAGTTCCAGTCCTTAAAAGACTTATAGTCTTGTGACAAGGATGGGGTCAGGAAAGTAAATACCCACAATGCAACTGAGTTGTGTTATAAATGGGTTATACTCAAAGTGCTATGGGTGCACACGAGGAGAGCTTGTGAGGTCGAAGATGGCATGATGAGGCACAGAAATCATTTCCACCCAAGAGAAGACACAAAGCTAGGCTAGCCTAAAAGAAATCTGCAATAAGAAAAAAAATATATCTGAAATGACAGCTTGCTCCCACTTTTAGCAGTGTAAATCACTAAAAGTATAATTGTCATTAAAACAAAGACTGTCATTAAAATGGAATTTTCAGAAGGTTAGAAACATGGTTTTCCTACATATATAAAACAAACAAGTTTCTAGGATTTTAATCAGCTCTTTAATTAAGGAGACACTAAAACCAGTTCAAATGAGAACATAAGGAGCGAGGTATTTGTGGGTAATTTAATTTAAAAAGAAAAAGTTAGATTAAGATTCCAGATTGGATTAAGAAACTGGTTAATGTCATTCATGGCAATAAATGAGAACCTCTGAGGACTAAGGGGTTCCTGACCAAGTCGTACTTACCCCTGGGCTCAGTAGCTACCCTAAATATCTTACTAACGACCCATCTACCTCAGGACCTATGGTCCCCCTCAAATCTCCATTAAGCCTGCGATGGTCTTGGTGGGGATGCTGTTTAGATGATGAAGGGTCTCACCAGTTGATTCTTTGTGTTTCTTCTTCCTGTGTCTGATTGGAGGCATGGAATGAAAGTTTTTAGTAAAAGTATTCAGGCATTTATTTGGTGTTTGATGAAGGGAAGTGCATCATATTTTAAGATCCATGGTATCGTAAAAAATATCTGAAACTTGAAAATTGGCAAAAAAAAAAAAAACCTTACTGGTTATGCTTTCAGTACAGTCTGGGCTTTTACCTTTGATTGACTTTCTATTAATTGGGCTATTTTAACGTCCATAGAGGCTAAGGGTAACTTGTACATCTTTGGTATAGATACAAATTTTCTGACTGTATTAAACTCACAGAGTTCATACTGCCTGCATGAACCTCAGTGGTATTTCAATCAAGTGGGAAGTGAGTTTATCCAGTTGGGGGTGGGGAAAATTACAGCAGCAGTAGTGGAACCAGGAGAATAAGCTGATGTGTCAAATCTCACTGAGCTGTTCCTGGCTTGGAGATTTGAGAAGACTCATCCAGCACAGGATAGAAAGAAGCAGGTGTCTTTAGAAACCAAGAAGAAGTCTGCTATGACAAACAAGTATAATAGTATGGGGCATGAAGGTCTTGGGTGGAGCAGTATGAAGAAGTGTGTGAGTTCTGTTAAGGAGTGTGTAGATTCTCAATTCTGGACTTGGATGAAGGAATAGGATCATGACCTCCAAAGGGGGTTAAGCCAGAGAGAAATGCAATGAACTCTTCACCTGAGCAGGACCACAGGGAGAAGGGGTTTGAGGGAGGCTGGAATCAGACTCAGAAGGAGGTGTGGGAAGGATTCAGAGCAGGATGACCAACAAGGGCTTGGGTATTTCCAGGATTTAGAGTTGGTAACCAACTCATGTAAAGAGAGAAAGAGAGGAAAAGTTGAGAATCCCTCTTATTTTTTTTTTAATTGGCATATCTAAGAAGAAGGTACCACCATTTTCTTAAAAAATAAGACAGATTCAAGGAAAATGGTTAAAGATGGTGAATTTACTCCTAGATGTAGAGTGAGTGCAGAGTAGGAGCTGAGAAATTCCAGTGTATTGGCTGGAACCCAGAGGATCAACTGAGTCTTTCTTTTCTGCAATGGGGCTATATCAGAATAACATATTCTTGAAAGTACTTGTAGAAGCAACACCTCTGCATCACACCTCAATGATTCTGGCAGAAAGGAAAAAGCTTCCACTATCCTGTTTCTCAGTTATTTACAAATATTTGAATACCTACTGTATGTCAGGGCTGTGCTAGAATGGAGTGGTGACCAGATATGCTCTCCCTCCTCTCAAAGGTCATAGTATCCAAGGCTTTCTGAACAGGCAAGATTGGGGGTAGGGAGGGTAAGTCATGGAAAAGAACCCACAGAGCCCCTCCATCATAGACAGCTGCCTTCTTCAGGGCCTCAATGTTATCTGGTCACATAGTCAGTGTGCTGCCTTTGTCTAACAAGAAGTCATTCACCGGAAGAAGGGAAGAAAGTGACTAAAAATAAAGCAGTTCTGATTTGAGTACATTGCCAAATTCTTGGGCCATTTTAAGGAACAAGTTCTGTCTTCTTGCAGGAAGAACTTGAAAACCAGCACCCACAGATGACTTGAGGTACAAAACGATGACGACCCAAGCTGGTCATTTAGAAACCTTTCCAACATTGCTCCTTCTAAATGGAAAACAGAATGCAAATTTCCTTTTCCCTTCTCTCTTCTTTTTCTTTTTTTTCTTTTGTGTGTGTGTGTGTGTGTGTGTGTGTGTGTGTGTGTGTTTATTATCATTAAATCATAGCTGTGTACATTAATGTGATCATGGGGTACCATACACTGGTTTAAAGACCGTTTGACACATTTTCATCACATTGGTTAACATAGCCTTCCTGGCATTTTCTTAGTTATTCTGTTAAGACATTTACATTCTACATTTACTAAGTTTCACATGTATCCTTGTAAAATGCACAGCTGGTATAATCCCACCAATCAACCGCCCTCCACCCATCCTTTCTTCTTCCTCCCCTCCCTCTCCCTTACCCATATTCTTAGGTTATAACTGGGTTATAGCTTTCATGTGAAAGCCATAAATTAGTTTCATAGTAGGGATGAGTACATTGGATACTTTTTCTTCCATTCTTGAGATATTTTGCTAAGAAGAATATGTTCTAGCTCCACCCATGTAAACATGAAAGAGGTAAAGTCTCCATCTTTCTTTAAGGCTTCATAATATTCCATGGTGTACATATACCACAATTTATTAATCCATTCGTGGATCAATGGGCACTGGGGCTTTTTTCCATGAATTAGCAATTATGAATTGGGCTGCAATAAACATTCTGGTACAAATATCTTTGTTATGATGTGATTTTTGGTCTTGTGGGTATATGCCTAACAGAGGAATTATAGGATTGAATGGCAGATCTATTTTTACATCTCTACATGTTATCCAAACATCTTTCCAAAAGGAATGTATTAATTTGCATTCCCACTAGCAGTGTAGAAGTGTTCCCTATTCTCCACATCCATGCCAACATCTCTGGTCTTGGAATTTTGTGATATGGGCTAATCTTACTGGGGTTAGATGATATCTCAAGGTACTTTTGATTTGCATTTCTCTGATGATTGAAGATGATAAGAAGTTTTTCATATGTCTGTAGGCTATGTCCCTGTCTTCTTCAGGGAAGTTTCTCTTCAAGTCCCTTGCCCAGCCTGCGACGGAATCACTTGTTCTTTTCTTGCTTATACATTTGAGTTCTCTGTGGATTCTAGTTATTAAACCTTTGTTGGAGACATAACCTGCAAATATCTTCTCCCATTCTGATGGCTGTTTGGTTGCTTTACTTACTGTGTTCTTGGCTGTGCAGAAGCTTTTTAGTTTAATCAGGTGCCAGTAGTGTATTTTTGAAGCTGCTTCAATTGCATGGGGGATCCTCCTTACAAAATACTTGCCCAGACCAATTTCTTCAAGGGTTTTCCCTGCACTCTTTTCTAGTATTTTTATAGTTTCATGTCTTAAGTTAAATCTTTAACTAAGGTGAGAGTCTACCTTAGTTAATGGTGAAAGGTGTGGGTCACAGAGCAAGAATCAGGTGGGAGCTGGTAACCTAGTGACTGAGTAGCCTAAAGGTGGGGACTGAGCCGCCTTACAGTACTAACCCTCAGGGACAGAGTGAGACCAGTTTTGGCACACTGGGCATGGGAACTTAAAGAGCAAGAGGAAGTGTAAGGAAAATTAGGGCAAGGAAACAGATAAAAGAAATCACTACTGAGGAAGAATCAGTTGAAAACTCCAGGCAACATGAAGAATCAGTCCAGAACAACCCCACCAAGGGTCCATGAGGTAGCTACTGCAGAGGATTCCACCTATAAAGAAATGTTAGGAATAACAGAAAGGGAATTTAGAATACACATGATGAAAACAATGAAAGAAATGATTGAAACAATGAAGAAAACTGCTAATAAAGTAGAAAATAACCAAAAGGAAATCCAAAAACTGAATCAAATAAGAGATGAACGATATGAAGAATATAGAAAGGATATAGCAGAGCTGAAGGAACTGAAACAGTCAATTAGGGAACTTAAAGATGCAATGGAAAGTATCAGCCATAGGTTAGACCATGAAGAAGAAAGAATTTCAGAGGTAGAAGACAAAGTTCTTGAGATAACTCAGATAGTAAAAGAGGCAGAAAAGAAGAGAGAGAAAGCAGAACGTTTAATGTCAAAATTATGGGACTTTATGAAGCATTCTAACATACGAGTTATAGGAATCCCAGAAGGGGAAGATGAATGTCCCAAAGGAATGGAAGCCATACTAGAGAATATTATAAAGGAAAATTTCCCAAATATCACCAAAGATTCTGACACACTGCTTTCAGAGGGATATCAGACCCCAGGTCGCCTCAACTCTAACTGAGCTTCTCCAAGACACATTCTGATGAACCTGTCCAATGTCAAGACAAAAGAAAAGATTCTGCAAGCTGCCAGGAGTAAGCGCCAGTTGACCTACAGGGGCAAATCCATCAGAGTGACTGCAGACTTCTCTAATGAAATTTCCAAGCAAGAAGACAATGGTCATCTACCTTTAATCTACTTAAACAGAACAATTTCCAGCCCAG
>CAUYPK010091286.1:0-18342 GCA_963574355.1 Loris lydekkerianus
AAAACCACATGGGAGCTGACACCCAGTTCTTCCGCCATCCCACGCACCGTTTGTGATGGGTCAGTCTCCACCAGGGTCCTCAAATCCTCGTCCTGGATTACTCTAGATCGACCACTTCGGGGCTCATCTTTGAGGCTAAAATTTCCAGAACGAAATTTTGCAAACCAACTTCGAACAGTGCATTCATTAACACTATCATTGCCAAATGCCTGGTTAATTTTTCGGGCTGTTTCGGCAGCGGTTTGGTTCAATTTGAATTCGTAGAGAAAAATTGGCTGAAAATCGCTTAATGACATCATATAGTAATAGGCTGAAAAGAATAAAAAAAATTAAAAGTAGAAAAAAATGAACAGCATCAATACATAGAGTACAAAATTCTCCATCGATCAGTATATACCACGACACAGTAGAATAAATATTTATTGAGATATGGAGCTACAAAAACACATGACATTAAAACGGACAAAACTTTGGAAACAACCTAAATACTTCAAAATAAGATATGTGCAGTGTGCATAGGAATTTGTTCATAGTTTTTTTTTAAACTATGGTCCGGCCCTCCAATGGTCTGAGGGACAGTGAGCTGGCCTCCTGTTTAAGAAGTTTGAGGACCCCTGCATTTAAAAAAACATTCCATCAAAATTTAAATTATCTTATCTGACAATAATAAACATATTATTGGCATTCTATGACTAGGTCTTTCTATTAATAATAAAACTTAACCTCTTTTCATCACATACAGATATGGGTTCAGATAACCAAAGTGCAATTAAATGACCTAGGTCATGTGCTTTCCAAACTTGACCAAAGAGAAGAATCATCTGGAGTGCTTGTTAAAAGTATAGACTTCCTAATCCTATTCTAATAATTCTGAAGCCTGGAACATTTTAAACAAGAATTCTAACAGGTCTTAAGATCCAGCAAATTTAGCAGCTAGCCTTAGATACATTAGTAGCAGCAATTGGGTAGCAAAGACAGTTCTTTTCTTTCTTTTTTTTGAGATAGTGTCTCACTCTGCTGGGCTGGAGTGCAGGGGTATCATCATAGCAAACTGCAACCTCAAATCCCTGGACTCAAACGATCCTTCTGCTTCAGCCTCCCCAATAGCTGGGACTATAGGCATGTGCCACCACATCCACCTAATTTTTCCTATTTTTTAGAGAAACAGGTCTCACTCTTGTTCAGGCTGGTCTCAAATTCCTGGACTCACACGATCCTCCTGCCTCCGCCTCTGAGAGTGCTAGGATTAGAGGTGTGAGCCACTGCGCCTGGCCACAAAGACAGCTTTTATTTATTTATTTTTAATGTAGTAGAGCTGAAATACAATAAACTGCACATAAAGTAGTCAAGTTGACAATTTCTGACATGTATACACACCTAAAACCATTTCCACAATTAAGACAATGAACATATCATCACCTCCAAAAGATTCCTCCTGCTTTGACCCCTTTCTCCCTCCACCCACCACCTCAATCATTCCCAATTACTTTCTACTTTCTGTCACTATAGATTAGTTTGCATTTTCTAAAATTTCATATAAATGGAATTATTCAAACTGTATACTTTTTTCCTAGCTTCTTTCATTCAGAATAACCACAATGGGAATTTATGAAACAGAAGGGGCCTCCCAAGAGACATTGAATCACCTCTTTTTAATGTTGAAGAATAGACCTTTATATGAATATAGCAGTTTGCCCCTTTACCTGTTGATGAGCACTTAGATTATTTTCAGATTTAGCTACTAAAAATTAAGCTGCTATGAATATCTGTGTACAAGTGTTGGTAAGGATACGTGTTCTCATTTATCTAGGAGCAAAAGGACTGGATATGATACATATATATTCAACATTTTAAGAAACTGCCTAACTGTATCCCAGAGTGAATGTACCCCATGTCCCTAGCAGCAGTGTAAGAGGCTCCAGCTCCTCCATGTCCTTGGCAATACTTGGTCAGTCTTTTCAATTTTAACCATATTAATCATTTTGTAATGGCATCTCAATGTGGTTTTATTTTGCATTTCCCTCATGACTAATGCTGTTAATAATATTTTTCAAATTTGGGAGAGAACCAACATCTCAATATTGAGTTTTCTGACCAATAAAGGAAAGGGTGTACGTCTCCATTTACTTATGTTTTCTGTAGTTTCTCTCAGCAATGCATTGCAGTTCTCATTGCACAGTTCTTTCACAATTTTTCAGATTTATTCCCAAGAATTTCATATTTTTTGATACCATAATTTCCTATTTTTCATTGTTAGTGTATAGAGATACAACTGATTTTTGTACATTAACTTTGTGTCCCTGTAAGGTTATTAGTTCTAGTAGCTTTCTGGTGAATCACACTGGATTTTCTACATAATCATATTGTTCCAAAAATAGTTAAGTTTTACTTTTTCCTGTCTAATCCTTTCTTATCTTAGCATACTGGCTACAACCTCAAAAACACTGTTGAACAGAAGTAATGAGAATGGGTATCTTTATCTTGTTCCTAGTATTACATAAAAGAATTCAGTCTTTCACCATTAAATAGTGTTAGCTACAGGGTATTTTTTTTGTAGATGCCCTTTATCAGGTCCAGACTGGATGGCCAGGGGGCCATGGCTGCCTCCACTTAGATTTCAAAGGGTGGGGCTACCTCTCCAGATCTGACAGGCCAATATGCTCCTGTGAGGCAATGACCTTCCATAGCACTGAGAAAATTAAAAGTTAATATGAAGTGCTTCTGAAGAGAGCAGCTGAGGTGGTTTATACCCATCTGTGGGATGCTACTGCCATCCTAGTAGACCCAGAAGAATTAAGCCAAAGAATTATTCTTGTGTTTTATTATTTAATATTGTTTACCCTGTTAACATTTTGGACTTACTCTGTGTCCATTATCCCTTTCTTCTTTCCTAGTTCTTCCTTTTGGGATGGATATGTCTAATATCCATTCTACACTTTACTGTAGAAGGACATAACTTATTTGGTTTCAAAAATTCACAACTGGAGAGGAATTTTCCTCAAGATAAACTGTACCCTGAGGTTTGCCCACACCTAATTTAGAAGATATTAGATCAGAATCTGAACTTAAGAATTCAGAACTGATGGTGAAACAAGTTAAGATTTCTAGGGTTACTGGGCTAGAATGTATATTGTGCATGTGAGAAGGATATCTCATGCATGAGAAGGATATCTCATGGGGGGAGGGGGCAATAGCAGAATGTGATAGACTAATTGTGTCCCCTCCAAATTCATATGTTAAAATCAACCCCTCCAAGTGATGACTTTAGGTGTTGAGGGTGTGGGAGGTAACTGGCTCATGGGAGTGGGGTCCTACAGTAATGAGTGTGGTATCCTTATAAAAGAGAACTCCAGAAAGCTGCCTTGCCCCATGGAAGGGGACACACAGAAAAGACAAAACCAAAGTCTCCAGACACCGAATTTGCCATCACCTCGATCTTAAATGTCCCAGACTCTAAAACTGAGAGAAACAAATGTTTGTTTAAACTACCCAGTATATGGTAATTTATTATAGTAGCCTGAATACACTAGAACACTAACTCAACTTCAAAAACAGCAATCTTTAAGCACAGAGTGTCATAGAAGACTAAAAAAAGATTACTGAATCTGTCCAAGCCTCTGTGACTAGAAAAGACAGAGGCCATTATTGGATGCCTACCAGGCCGTCACAAGGATTTGTTATTTATGGTACTTTTCTCCCCTGTACCAGATGCTTGGACATTACTCCTTCAGAGGAATATTAAACATCATGACCTTAACCATGATAAGGTCAAGGCTCTAAAGGAATTGAAAGGAAAGAGATATTCACAGATTTTATATTCTGTAAAATATTCACAGATTTTATATTCTGTGCTACAGGCGCTAAGCTCCTCTTAACACGTTCTTAACACCTGAACAAATAAGTCTAAGACTGGTGATAGGTAAAATATGCAGCCATAAAAGAAACAAGTAACTATCAGGAATCCAAGCATTACTCTAAAATTAATAATGAAAAAATAATTAAACAGAAACTTTTCTGTACTTTTAAAAATAAGAAGCATCCTCAGATAATCCTAGCTTTCTCTTCAACACCACAATAATTCAACAGAGCACTCTTCATAGGTATGTCACAAATGTCAGACAATCCTGCTCACATCTGCCAGTGAGGCAATGACCTTCCACAGCACTGGGAAAATAAAATGTTAATATGAAGCAATGTGCTACAGATGTAGTCTCTGGATAACTTTACAGATTTCCTTCCTTTTAGGTAATCTTTAATGTCACAAAATATATAATGCAAGGGCATAAGAAATACATTTTTTTTTTTTTTTTTTGCAGTTTCTGGCCAGGGCTGGGTTTGAACCCGCCACCTCCAGCATATGGGGCTGGCGCCCTACCCCTCTGAGCCACAGGTGTCACCCAAGAAATACACTTTTATTTGCCCTGTCTCCTAAAAACTATTCAAGTACTTTAGAAAGAATCTCCTTGTTGCTATAAACCACTCTAATAGGACTAGCATGGAAGTCATTTCCATGACTTGTTTTTCCCCAAAAAACTTTTTTAAACACAATGTAATACCATAAAAACAAGAAAACCAACAAGAAACTATTAACTATGCATTCCTGACTGCATTCAGTCTCTTGACAGTATTCTCCTAACAGAAGAATTACGATAGCTACTATTATTAGCTAAATAATTCAAAGCAGCTATAAATCAAGAAATCTGTTCTCAAATCAAGGAAAAGATTTTTTAAAAAATCTATGGGTATCCACATTTGATAAAAAAAGAATAAAAACAATATCCAGAAATTCTTAAGACCGCCTATGATGACATCATATCTTGGAATAAAATAAGAAAGACATTTACAACAAGTCAAATCTAACTGTACATATTTCCTAAACTCAACAGTTCTAAGTTGATGTTAATGTTATAAGAATCTTCACACAATTGAATATTGAATCCTTCCAGTAAAAATTGTGAGAACACAACCCACAGATGCAATGTATTATTTTTAAGATGGAAAATATTAATGTATTTCTAAACAAATCATATGGAATTTTTAACTATATAAAGTGGAGAAGTGTTAAGGACTTTTTAAAGGACAAAGAAAATGTTCTCTCCAAGGCAGCAATATCATTTCCACCTAAAAATATGTATTTTACACATGTATAGACTCTGGTGGGAGAGGGGTTACATTACTTCTTTTGCATATGACTATACAAAAGCTTTTCAGCCCCAAAATAGAATATTAAATGTGGCATTTAAACCCACAACTCCACCCAGAAAGGAAAAGTGGGAACAGAACGTGACTATGTGTACACATTTTCAATCCAAATGTTAAAAAGCAATCTTTAACATTTGTGCTTCAAAAATACTTTAAGAATTCAAAAAATATTCAGTCCCCCAAAACTAAAAGGCAGGATTTTTACATTGACAGTCATATCATGGTCACAAGAAACAGACTCCTACTCTGCTCCTAGTCTTTTCAATCTCAATTATCTAAAAGATATTTAAAGGTTGTATGTGTGTGCACACATGTGTGTATACATATATTAAACTTTATTTCTCTCTCTCTCTCTCTCTCTATATATATATATACACACACACACACACTTAAAGGAAATAATAGTCTGTAAGAGGGCAGCTCCTGTGGCTCAAAGGAGTAGGGCACTGGCTCCATATGCCGAAGGTAGTGGGTTCAAACCCAGCCCTGGCCAAAAACTGCAAAAATAAATAAATAAATAAATAAATAAATAAATAAACCAAAAAAAAAAAAAAAAAAATCTGTAAGAGAAAAATCTGAGCATTTTTAGGAGTTAAGTGTGCATAATGTTAAACATTAAATGTAACTCTTACCATCATATGCTAACTAATAATAACTCAGAAGAATTTGGGTCACACAGATATTTAAATGTTTATGCCAAAAAACGCTTATTATATTTTAAAATAATTCTCCTGGTAAGTCGCTCACCATTACTGTGACCATAGCTGTCAAGTGAACAAAGAGCATCAAAGTACTTGGTGTAACTGCATTATGATGAAGGCAGATTCTTACATAAAATGTGAGAAAAGAAAAGAAACTTTCATCTGAGGAATGAGTGCATTTCAATTATTATGCCCAGAGAGACATTACGAGACAACAATTACATTACATTTTATTTTTCCCTTGAGCTACTATTCATCTTTTGAAACTGCCTGCTATTGTCACAAGTAGCTATAAATTAAACTAATAATACTGCATTAGACACTATAACCTACACACTATAGCTTCATAATGTATAGCCAATCACTAATCAATGTTGTTTCTGTAAACCAATGCAAATTCCAGACACACAACTTTATATCAGCCTACTCCCTGTCCCCCTTTTTTGCCTTTAAAAATCTACCTGTACTGCTGCTAATCAGAGTGTATTTTCAGAGCAACTTGAATCTCTGCTCTGAGGTTACAATCATCAAGCTTGACTCAAACTCTCTACTTGTATTAATTCTGCCTTACTTTCTTCCTTTTAGGTTTACAAATACCATAGCCACAAAAAATAACTAATTCTAATATGATTTGGAAATGTTCTGCTTAATGAACATGAACTTTACCAGCTAATACAGAGCAATGAATCCAGTTGGAGAGATGTCAATCACCATGCTTGAAGATGTGTTATTAAACACAGTCTCCTTTGTTGACAAGTCTTATTTAATTTTCACTCTGAAATTCCTGAGAAATATTTGGTCATGAATGTGATAATAAAGAATTCCTATCACTGCTTAATTATACAATGGAATACCTACACAGAAATAAATACATTAAGTTAATTAATGCATATATTGGGGGCCTCTATCATGTAAGCAAATAACACTACTGGCCATCTTGTGCACTACTCCAAAATAACAGCTAGGAATATTCCTTTTACTGCGTGGAAAAAACAATCTCCAATCTCATGAAGTTACACTAAATACTTATAGACTGTCGTCTAAGAAATATCCTCTATTTTTTCCCCATTAAACTAGTTTGGGGTTCACTACAACTGCCATCACATTTCAGTGAAAGTAACTACATTTCAAAGAGTAACAAAATAAAATTTTAAAATTAACCACTGCAAAAAAAATTAACATCTCAAAGAGATGAGTGAATTTGTTTTTTAAATCAACTATGAAATGAGATTTTCAAAGTAATACTAAGAGTTTCTTTTACATATCTGCATTCCAAAAATGTTTAAATGTAGGTTTTTCTACTAAATGGGTGAGTTTGAAAACCACATAGCTCTAATTCAACTGATACTATCTTTTAAAACTATGTTCTAAAAACAAAGTTAAATCCATTTTTCCCCTCTTTAAAAACAGCCTTGTTTAACGTAAAAGCTGATAAACAATTCTAGCTATAATTCAGAACTTCTGAATAAAGATCTGGCAACTCTAAAACCAAACATTTTATCAAAGAGTAGACTTGGTCCTTACTGCCATTCAATATAGCAGCTGTACACTGACCTAAAAATCAAACTATTTTCCCTCTATCTATTATTTGAAAAAAATCAAAATCAAAACCAAAAATGCAATCCCTTCCTCCTCCCAAAAGCCCAGGTTCTTTTAGACAACCATTAACACTATGTAAGTTGCTTTGCATACTTGTATTGCTTTACTTAGAATTTTAACTTCTAGACATTAATGTTACAAGTTTTTATTTTACCATCAAAACTCTGGAAAAAAACTGAAGAGGTTTAGTTCCTCACTACCATACAAGCTGAACTCCAGAGTTCAATCTGAATGTATCTTTCTTATTTGCTACCCACCGCCTACCTGCCCCAGGCCTCTCTGGCCAGGAGATACTGTGGGCACTGCAAAGTACATGTCCAGCCACTGTTAACCTCTGCAGCTGCTCTGTGAAGCAGATAACATCTTTTCTAATAATCGTTCCTATTTACTTATCTGAGAAGCGTCAGATAAGTTTTTTCCAGATAGTAGCTGATCTTAAAACAAGATATTTTAAAGACTGTACAACAAAAGACCTTAATTTTAAACTGAGCTTAAGTTTCTAAATAAGACTAAAGACCAAGTGACCAACATTTTAAAACATGTGCAAAATACCCACAAGTAGACAGGGCTTCTGAAACTATATATCATTAAGCATAATGGAACCAACTATATAATCTGGTCAAGCGGGCAGAACCACCTAGAAACTGACAAAAAGAAGAGGACATGTGTGAATTATAAACCACATAAGCTGTAACACTCAGAAGAGGTCATCTGGAAAAAAGAAAACGTATCTTTATGATCTGGCGGCCACTGGTCATTCTGACTCTTACATAAGAAAAGAAATATAATCCAATACTGCAACCCTGGCCAGGCGCAGTGGGTCACGCCTGTAATCCTGGCACTCTGGGAAGCCAAGGCGGGTGGACTGCTTGAGCTCAGGAGTTGGAGACCAGATTAAGCAAGAGGGAGACTCCATCTCTGCTAAAAATAGAAAAACTAGCCAGGTGTTTTGGAGGGTACCTGTAGTCCCAGCTACTTGGAGGCTGAGGCAAAAGGATCACCTGAGGCCAACAATTTGAGATTGCTGCAAGCTATAATGATGCCACAGCCTTCAACCCAGGGTGACAGAGAGACTCTTTCAAAAAACAAAACAAAATAAAACAAAACCACACACACACACCAAAACCATAACTTCTCTAAGTCCCAATATTCTCACCTTTAAAACTGGGATACTAGAAACTACCCAGTGGCCCCCTCACAGCAGTATTTTGAGGATAAAATGAGATTACACATAGTGCTGGTCCATAATTTGGGTCATAGCTCTTCTTCATAAACTGGCTAACTGGGAGCTACCTATCCTTGCTTTCTAGATGAAAAAATTCAGGGAACAGTAACTAGATTAACTATCCCACCACTACCAAATAGCAAAACATTTTTTTAAAAGAAAGTTCTTTTCCATTCTGTTGATATCTAGGGGTCCCAGTACTTACCACATCACTCGCACTAGAGAACTCATTATTAACCAGACTTTCAAGAGCCATCCACCGAACTGGCCTGTTTTCATTGTCCCCCAAACAGTGATAGTCCATGGGGAATAAGTCTCTGGAGAGAGCATTATCTGTGATCTTAACTTGAAGTGTGTCATCAATGCTGAAAAGTAAAGACATGAATATCAAATACAATCTGAGTACTGTTACTCTTAAATACAACCCAAGTCCCACTATGACTCCTTGAGAGAACTCCAAGGCCAGGGAATATTATATTATACATCAAGTGACAGTGATGAGTTTATGGCACCTACACACAGTTCCTAGCAGCCAGGTCTTTGTGGATGACTTCCCTTCTGGCCAGGTAGCTCATTCCACAGGCAATCTGAATAGCCATGTGTACCAAATCTTGTTGAGAAATGGCCTGTGGTAACAGAAAATGAGAAGGTTTGCATACAGCACAAAAATTATGATGGTGGCTTCTTATTTTATTTCACAATCCTACTCCATCCAAAAATACTTTTTTACCCCTACACATTCAGTTTTAAAAAGCTATTTCTTGACCAAGAATATGTTCCCATATCTTCCTATACTTACACTATGATTTTTGTTATTCTGTAATATAATTTGCCATTTACTTGACTGTCTCCTCTCTTCTATCAGATGTATTTCTCCAACATCTAATAGCCACTCAATAAATATCTCCAACATCTAATAGCCACTCAATAAATTCAATGAATGCTGAATTCTAAAGGTAACATTTCAAAAACTTATTCAATAACTTGTTCTTTTCTTTTTAGACAGAAGTTTTTATTAGGGGATTACCTTAGGGACCCATATTCAAACTAAGGTAAGTCTAGAGTTCTTTCTAATGATACGCTCTCTACATGTATGGGGGCTGAGAAATAAAACTCTCCTCAAGTGATGTAGATGGGCCATAGCTTCCAACCACTTGTTGGGAATGCCAACTTTAAATCCTGTCAATATGCAAAGCATACCATACATATTAACCCAAATACTCAATGTAGCCTTTGAATCCATTTTCTTTTGGCAACTATAACAAATGCATCATTATAAATCCTAAAACAACTTAATGGGGCTACAAGACACAGCAAAACACCCACCAACCTTTATTACTACTACATATTTGAAATCTGACCAAATGCTTCACTGTTATGGACATTTAAACACTTAAAGAGAAACAAGCTCTTAAATGACCAGTCTCTATAGCCAAACATATTAACAATATATCCAACTGTCTCCCACAATCTAGACCTCTAGGCCTCATCAGCTTTTGACCTAATATGGACCAAATAGCTCTGTAAAGTCTAGAAAGGAGATCTAGGAAAAGTGCCTTCAAAGATTTATCAAGAAAATGACTGCGATGGTACCACAAAGGGCTTAAAAGTCATTATAAATAAACAATGAAAATACAGCAGAACCTCCACAGTTGATCACCTCCCTACATTATCCATCTCCTTAAGCTGGCCTAATTTTCATAGACTGGACATGCACCACGTGTACGTATCAGTACAATAGGCCTAATTCCTTATGTTGACCACCTCTGTATGTTGACTGGTTATGTCCTTTAGGTGGTCAATTTCTAGAGGTTCTATTGTATAATAAGGAAAAACTTTACCATTAGCAAAATACAAGTCTCAAGATAGGAATCATAAATATCTTCATTTTCCTCTAAATCAATAGCTTATAAATATCTTTTGGTTCATTTGGAGTTTCTTTTTTTACAGTTTATATGTAAGAATGTTAATATGTACTTTCAAAGACATTGTCAGGAACTACTGGTAAATAACTGGTATTTGGGCAAATTTTTCTCACCTGTGGATTATTGGCTTCTACTAATTTGCACTGCCGTAAAAACAACTTAAGATTCCCCCAATTCATGTAAGGTAGTATCACCATGGGCTTTTCTCCTTCTTCTATACATACATGAGTAATAGGAAGAAGATTTCTATAAAATAATAAGATATTGAGAGAAAGACAAATGAAATCAAAGTAATAAGAAACTGGGAGAAACCTCAGGGGGTTATTTTTAATAAAAAGTAATGAAGATAACTTAAAATCCCAAACACACTTAAAAACATGATTACTGCTAAGAATGAAAAATTATAAATGCTCTATATTTTAAACCAGACTTAAATGTTCCCCACATATGCACATTCTTGATAGGTAAAAGTGATAAACTCAAAGTTGCTTCCTCTGGACTATATTCTCTGAAAGTACATCCTAGCCACACTAAATGTTTACTCCAAATGGTAATCAGAGACACCTTAAAAATAACTCGACCATGAGTATATTATGACAATATCCTACTTATTTAAAAAACAAAGGCCAGATCCAGACTGTGGTCAAGAATATGATAATCAAAAAACTCTCCAAGAGGCTAAAACTGCCACAAAAGTCAAGAAGTCTTTAGCTGGACACAGGGGATTTAGACTCGTATTTCTGAATCCTAGATTTACCATTTATTACCTGTGTTACTATCTCTTTCTTGGCCTTACTTTCTGTACGGATATCATGGGGACCCTACCAACCACAAAAGGTTGCTTTGATGTGCAAGATAAAGACAGTCTTGTTCCTATGTTAATTTCTATGGCACAGATACATACATGTCATCCTACTGCCTAATGATACCTCTTCCACTGATATCTAGAAATAATTCCTGATTTTTCCCAAGTTATGTAACCTGTTACATAATTACTTCATCTTCCCTACTAAAGTGAAAACTGCTAAGACACTATCATAGCCTTCCTCTGCCATGCTATCATACTCTTAAATTTTTACCACTACCTCTTTGTATTCTGTGACATAAAACATTTACACAACTTGTAATATAATATCTTTAAGAAGATTTCTACTCCTCAACTTAGCAAATTCTGCTTTTATAGATGTTTAATAAAAAAATACTACATCAAATATTAAAAAAGTTACATGAACAAGGAGAGTTAATACAATATTAACAGTACAAAGTGCAAACAACTTGAATATCCAAGAGTAATGAAAAAATAATAGGATAATATGTAACAGTTCAATGGTCACAAAGATGTAATGAAAGTATGAGTAAAAGCATATCACATAGGAAAGCAAGATGCAAAATTCATGTTTGCAGGATAATTACAAATATGGAGAAAAAATAAAACTCTGCATAGAAATATGGCAATAGTTATGAGTTGGGACTATAGACATTTTCTACCTTGCTTTTCTGTATTTCTTGAAAATTGTCTCAGTTGAACACAATATTTTCTAAACCACAGCTAAATTGTGGCTTGACACCACTGCTAAGAGGCAAAGCTAAGGGCTCCCCCTCGTGTTTGCAGGGGTTACTAACAGGGAAGGCACCAACATTGAAGAAGCTAGGAAAATTAGGACGCTCGATAAAGCTGTAAGAGGCAACATTTCTGTGAGCAGTAGTCAGCATCAGTCCCATTTTATAGGCAAGGAAACCCATGCCAGGGAAGAAAGATTAGGTAACCTGCCAAGGACAAAAAGCAAGTAAATGGGAAAAAGAAATTCAGATCTTCATCTGATTCTAAAACCTTGTGCTTTCCCCTGGACAATGGATAGAACACTCCTTCCCAAGGGAATAAGGATGAGTACAGGGGAGATTATGGAGCATCCTTCCCGCCAACTTCTATGAACACTAAAATGACTACAGGTTTACATTCAGGATTAACCTGGGCATACCATATTTTAGGGTGAATTTGAAAAGTTGCCCAGTGTCTTTAACCCCCCAAAAGATGATTTCTATGCTCCTTTCTACATGACAAATTTATTTAGCAAAGTTAAAGGCATTTTATCCAGGCATGGCAAGACTACTAGATGAAGTCAAACCTTTTATTCTACACAATTTGTAATTGTATTGCAAATAATAAACCAGAGGATTACCCACTAGTAAAGTTAGCAAATTTCACGAAAATGTTTCAAAGTACAAATGGCTGCTTTTCATCCTGTCCATTATAAAGAGGATAAGGAGGAAGGACTGAGATCTCTTAAGGAGAGCCTTAGATAAGAGCCGAAGGAGCTGCCGTAGAGAAGAAAGAAGGAAGAGGAAGGAAGAAGGCGCCGCAGGCTTTTCCTAAGAACTGACGCTCCTCCTCAGTCGTGCTGAGTGCACTTGCAGCCAAAGAGCTGTGGCACTCAGCCTAAGGAGCGCCACTGTCAGGCATCCTTGGGCCAACAGAGAAGACAAACTATAAGCAGAAATAGCTTGAGTACTCTGATGAAATTCAAATAGACTGGTATCTTTTACTTGTACTACTATTTTAACTATACACATATTTGGTATAGTTACACAATAATTAATAATCAATAACAACTAATTATTTCCACAAATTCTAGTGGAAAACGAAGTGCAATGAAAAGATTTCAAAATGCTTTGAAGTATTTCAATGTTGGTACAATCCTTCTTCACGCATGTTGAAACATAAAAGCAAACCTGCTAGGTTGCATGCCACACCAGTTAATAAGGCAAAATCTGAAATTAGGTATCATTTCTTGCTGAGCATATTGCATTTGCTTGATAAATTCTATTATCTGATCTCTGAAGATCATTTCATTTTTATTCTTTATGCCTAACAGAGCTCTAAGTGCAACGTGGGTGCTTAATGAATTAGAATAAAAAATGAAGAAACAAATACATACACAGAGCCTAAGATATACTACAGACATCAGAAGTCAGAAAGAAATGTGTGGTAGGCCTGGGCCCCTTAAAAATGGGATGAATTGCTACAATGAATGGAAAGAAAAATATATTTTCCACATATTGACAATGTGTTTTGTTCATTCTAACTAGGAGTCTTGGTATCACTTCATAGCCAGGAAGAACAATTAACCATAACAAAGCTATAATCTACCTTTATAAGACTTTTCTTAATCACTGAACATCTAGTATCAAATAACCCCAACTTGGTATGTCATGTCCTTCTATTCTGTAAAGCCATCCTGGGGCTGCTAATTCATCCTGGCAGGGTGTTGGAAAGCCTTATAGCTTAATTAATGCTGCATGAGAGAGAAAGCTGCAAATGCTTATTCTGAACATTTTTAGCCAAGACATCTTGGCTACAGTGAATATAAAACTACTTCTTGGAAAAATCCTGTGTCTATATTTATTCCTGCCACTGACTTCTTGCGCTCAAGTGATACAGACTTTTCATCAGGCTGAGAATATTACTAGGTTAATAGTATATACTAGCTAAGATTAAATATTTTGGCTCTTTCCCCTATGGTTCAGCATAAAAGAACATAAAATACCTCTAACACTGCCAAAAAGGACATTTCTAATATTCCAACTTTCTTTCCTTTCTGCTACTGAGATTAATTTTTAATACACCTTTTACGCAGGAGCTAAGTTACTTTATGTTTAATTGTAGCAAAAATATTTCTCTCCTTACTGTTGACTTTGTTTTCTTTTCTACCTCCACAATGTCAAAAAACTCAAGTTTCATTTTTTTATTACCATTTTATTGATCTTATGGTAGCTGTCTTCTTTTTAGCCCTCAAATTCTTTTGAATGTGAATCAAAATATTAAAAAAGAATCAGTACTAAAGCTCCACGTAGTCATCTTATTTTTAGCAGAGCTCAAGGAATTGTCCAAAGAACACAGAAAATATATTTTTTCACAACTCCATTAACATCTTCCAGTAGGAATGGTCACAGTTTCATTTTTAAACCTACTTGTTCAGTCTAAGCACAATGGCTCATACCTATAAATCCCAGCACTTTGGGAGGTCAAACTGTGAAGATTGCTTGAGGCCAGAAGGTTAAGCCCAGCCTGGGTAACATAGCAACCTCATTTTCATAAAAATAAAAAATAAAAAAAATAAAAAAATAGCCAAGCATGGTGGTACATGCCTGTAATCCCAGCTACTTGGGAGGCTGAAGTGGGAGGATCTCCTGAGCCCAGCTGTTTGAGTTTGCTGTAAACTATGATTGTGTCATTGGACACCAGCCTAGGCAACAGAGAAAGACCCTATCTTAATAAAAATATACATAAATACAATTTAAAAATAAAAAACAAACATATATCATCAAATTGTAAGTAGACACACAAAATAAAACAAAAAAACTTTGGTCCAACATTGATACTGCCACACATTATGATGTTGTACTTAAGCCCCTTCACAAAAAGTAGAAGTTTTTGTTATAGCTCTGTGGATAGGACTGATTATCAAGCTTTTAGCAAAGCTTTTCATATAGCACTCCAAGTATTTTTTAAACATCATACTATGATTTAATGATCATATACAAGGAATTAGTTAAATAAAATGTGGTTCATTCTTTCAGTAAAATATTGTGTAGCCTTTTAAAATGACAATATAGATTTATAGTTCTGACATGAAAAATTGGACATATCAATTTGTTAAATTAGGAAGCATGCTAATTTTGTCAAAGACAATAATGGTACTGTGATTATGTAAAAAAAATCTTCATTTTAAAAATACTTTATTTAAAAAATTAGTACTGTGATTATACAAAAAAAGGTCTTTATTTAAAAACATACATGCTGGACATGCACTAAAGTATTGAGATGTCTAACTTACTATAAACATTTCCACATACAAATACAGATATATATACACACACACACAGATATACATAGAGATCTCTAGATGTAGATAACAGATACACACAGAGCAAATATGGCAAAGTATTATCAGTGCATCTAGAAAATAGGTTTACTGGTATTAGTTATTCTTGTTTTTGGTATTCTATATGTTTGAAAATTTCATAGCAAACATTGTATAACATAGGTATTTCATCAGCTTATTTTTCTAAGGGAAATAATGCATGAAAATATATACAAACTATTTCTGGAAAGCTTAACTATGATTATCCAGATGTGGGCTTACATATTATTCTTTATACTTCAATATGCTTGTAAATTTTGTGTAATGAGCATGCTTTTCACTTTTATATTCAGAAAAACTCTTCCATAAAGCTTTCAGTTCAGAACACATCACAATGTTCTTTAAATAAATGTACAGCATTGTTGCCATGCTTGATACCGAAATGCTGGAGGTTTCTCCCTCACCTGTGATGAAGACCTCGCAGCTTACAACTTTCAGTGAGCATCATCGTCACCTGAATTTCAGAGGCTTGATCTATATAAAGAAAAGAAATTGTCGTGAATAATAACACTATATATATGAAACTAATATTTTTTGCTGTTAGTAAATAACTACATTGGATTACATTTTCATCCTAAATTACAGGTAAAACTAAATGCCCATACATCTAGCCTAAAGTTCTACTACAATAAAGTACTGTTAAATAGGTTAAATTTCCTAGAAATTTTTACATAAAAATTTGCTATTCAATAAGGTTCTGTAAACAGTGTAGGAAAAGTATTAACAGAATGGAAAAATATCTACAACAAATCAATAAGGAAAAAAAAAGAGGGTAGATGATACATAGTTTACTGAGAAAAAATAAAGCAAATGACCAACAAAATTTCAAAATAGTTGTTAGCTTCACTCCTAAGTAAAGAAATGCAGGCCAGGGAAGTCGCTCATGCCTGTAATCCTAGCACTATAGGAAGCCAAAGCAGGATTGCTTAGGGCCAGGATATAGAGATCAGCCTGAGAAAGAGCTCAAGACCCAATCTCTACAAAAAAAAAAAAAAAAAAAAGAAAGAAAGAAAAATTATCCAGGCATCATGGCACATGCCTACAGTCCCAGCTACTTAGGAGGTTGAGGCAGGAGAATTGCTTGAGCCCAAGAGTTTGAGGTTGCAGTGAGCCATGATCACACCACTGCACTCTAGCCCAAACAAAGCAAGAATATCTCAAAAATATAAAAAAGAAATATAAATTAATTAGGAGATACCATATCCTCACCCTTATCCCACAAGCCATCCTATCCCCTGTCAGTTTAAGAGACAAAAAAAAAAAAAATCCTGCTTGCTACCCAGGATTGGGCAAGAGTGTAATTAATCAGGTTCATTTGTAATCACCTTGGGTAGCTGGGGGGTGGGGGGGGAGAACATATAACAAAATTTTAAAATACAGACACACTTTGCATCATCAATCCCACTGCTAAGAGTTTATACTACAGGTCATAGTCCCAAGAGCTCATTTATATACACATATAATTTAACAAGAACCCTATTCAATCATAACAGCAAAAAACTCATAATAACCAGCAGTATTCATCAAAAGAACTAATCAAATTGGCACACTGGAATACAGTGTGGCTACTTTTAAAAAATGAGATAGGTCAGTATACATAGATGTGTACTGACAGAGGAAGATCTCTAAGATACATTAAATTTTAAAAGCAAAGTGTAACCTGTTTGTATCATCAGTTACGTTTTAAAAACAAATTTGAAAAATTATTATAGATATAACAGACTATTTTTTTTCTTACAGTGTCATAATAAATTGTTTATGTGTGGCGGTTACTTTTAGAGATAGGTGAATTTATATTTTGTAACTTTCTGTTCTACTTATACTTCCTAACTATACAAACATACAACTACAAAAAATAACTACAGAAATTCTGATTGGAGATTATGGCCCATTTTATTGCTTCCTTTTTTTTTTTTTTTTTCCTTTTTTAACCTCTCTATGGGTTTTTGGGAGGAAAGACAGAGTCTAACTCTGTTGCCCCAGGTTAGAGTGCCGTGGTGCCAGCCTTGTTCACAGCAACCTCAAACTTCTGGGTTCAAAGTGATCCTCCTGCTTCAGCCTCCCAAGTAGCTAGAACTACAGGTGTGTGCTACCAATCCTGGCTAATTTTTCTATTTTTTTGTGTAAAAGGGGTCTCAATCTTGTTCAAGCTGGTCTTGAACTTCTGAGCTCAAAGGATCCTCCCGCCTTGGCCTCCCAGGGTGTTAGGATCACAAGTGTGAGCCACTGCTACCAGCCCTCTCCGTGGTTTTTAGACATAATAAAACAAAATACAAAGAATTAAATTAGTGGGAAATTAACTTTTTCATATATATCTAAAATTAGGATATGATTATTACATTTTATTTTTAGCTTCTGAACTTGGGTTTTGGTCCAAAGTAGCAAACAGAACTGAAATGGACTTTTAGGTCAATGCTTTTGAAGCAAAACATCATAATGCAATTAGCCACCATCTTTGGTCTACATCTTTGGAGAATACTTAGAGACCTAAAAATAGACCTGCCTTTTGATCCTATAATTCCTCTTTTAGGTTTATACCCAGAAGACCAAAAGTCATAATATAACAAAGACATCTGTACCAGAATGTTTATTTCAGCCCAATTCATAATTGCTAAGTCATAGAAGACGCCCAAGTGCCCATCGACCCACGAGTGGACTAGCAAATTGTGGTACATGTATACCATGGAATACTATGCAGCCTTAAAGAAAGATGGAGACTTTACCTCTTTCATGTTTACATGGATGGAGCTGGAACATATTCTTCTTAG
>CAUYPK010091287.1:0-25482 GCA_963574355.1 Loris lydekkerianus
AAACAGGTAAAATTTCAATATAAATGAAAACAATGGGAGCATAAGATTTAAAAATGCATGTAATTAGTCAAATTTTATTATACAACAAAAAAATAAATCTGGCAAATGGCTCACTTATTCCATTGCCACACCCCCAACCAATTTGTTGTAGTTATTTTTAACTCTATAGTGGTTCTCATTAAAAAAGAATGAAAAGCACAAAGAAAATTTTTTTTAATCCCATCAAACATTATATTTCAGGTTTATGCCAAGATATTTTTCTTTAAGAATGAAAATGATAGCAAAGAATGTGAAAATTCTAAAAAAGTAGTATTAGTAAGGTTAATAAGAAATGAATTTTGGCAAATTGAGGTTTTAGTTGGCTCATACTCCAGCATCAGAAGGAGACCATGTAAGTGCCCATGAGACCAATGAAGTGGGAAAGAGATTTTGATCTGTCTCCAGGCAGTTCCCCCACCAGTGATTTACTACTACACGGGAACAGCTTTACGCTGAAAATGTGCTGCTGAATTGGCTGGAAGGGGCTATTGGACTCTGAAAATTTCTAGCACTAATATGCTGAGAAGAAACTTATTCCCAGCTTAAAGAGGCTATTCTCAAATACAGCGATAGTCCCTATTAAAAATAGTCTTAAAATATCAAGTATACAAAAACACTGAAACACCTAAAACAAAAATAGAAAACACTGAATTCTATTTTCAACAAAAATAGAAAACACTGAAAAGTAGATGAACATGATTTGCACTTAGCTATCTTAAAAGTATGCTTCTTTTATTCTAAAAAGTCCTATTTACAAAGTATCCTTACATTGTGCTTTATGACATATTAAATGTAAATAAATCATTATAGCCATTTTATAAAAAGATTCTTATCCTTTAAAACATTTCTTGTCATTACTAAAAAAAATTAGAGGGCATGTAATTTTTTTTTTTTTGAGACAGAGTCTCACTCTGTCATTCAGGTTAGATAAGAGTGCCATGCTGTCAGCCTAGCTCACAGCAACCTCAAATCCGTGGGTCAAGTGATCCTCCTGAGTAGCTGGGACTACAGGCACTACAGGAACTACAGGCACCCCCTCTCCCCCCACCCAATGCCTGGCTGATTTTTTTCTATTTTTGGTAGAGATGGGGGGGTCTTGCTCTTGCTCAGGCTGGTCTCAAACTCCTGAGCTCAATGAATCCACTCATCTCAGGCTCCAAGAGTGCTAGGATTACAGGTGTGAGACACCGCGCCCAGCCATAAGAGCATGTGATCTTAAAGGAAGAAACATTTCACTAGAGTTTCCACAAGTTCCTTCTTCTTCTAACTGCAGCTCTGGTGGCAAAGGAGGAGCACCAGGGTCCCCAGATCTGGGAAGCATAGTTGAAGAGAAAGTGGTATTTTCAGTTCTGCCTACTTCTAGAACAGGCAAATTCAGAGAAGAATCAGTAGAAAAAAAGGGGGCCATGCTGGATTCTCCTTCTGGGTATATGACAGTGGATGCTTCCAGTTTTTCAGAGATATTACTCTCATCTGAATATAATCTAGAAAGGTTGTTTGTGTCTCCATCTGGAAAAGGCTCACAGCTGCTACATTTCAGTCCTCTCAGATGTTCTAGTCTTATATTTCTAAGTTTCAGCACTTCATCTGTAATCTTCTGAATCAGGAAGTTCTGTATTTTTTCTTGCTAAATAGATTCAACAAGGGTGTCTAGTCCTTTGGGGTTTTCTTATAAGTAGTTTAATAATTTTCCAGCCCTTCTTCTACTTGACGATCAACAAGAAATTTCTTCAGTGTCTTCTCTGCTGAGTATTTTTTTGCATGCAGATGATCAAAATGTCTTTCAGCTATGAGTTTCTCACACAAGTACACCCTCAAACTTTCTAAAGCATCCTTCTTCACTAGGGTTTGGTCCTCCTCGGTGAGGGACAGCACGGTGGGCTCCACGGTGGAGGAGGGAGAGGCGCTTCTTCCAGGTCCAGAGCGTGGGCTGCGCCACACCCAACCCAGGGCTTCAGCCTCTGGGTAAGGGGGAACGAGAGGAGGCAGAGGTTGTGAGCTTTTTTTTTTTTTTTTTGAGACAGAATCTCACTATGTCACCCTCAGTCACAGCTCACAGCAACCTCAAACTCTTGGGCTTCAGCGATTCTCTTGCCTCAACCTCCCAAGTAGCTGGGACTATAGGCACCTGCCACAATGCCTGGCTATTTTTTTTTTTTCTTGTTATAGTTGTCATTGTGGTTTAGCTGGCCCAGGCTGGGTTCCAACCCACCACCCTTGGTGTATGTGGCTGGCGCTGTAACCACTAGGCTACAGGCACCAAGCCAGAAAATTAGGATTCCTATCTGACCAGAGACTGAGCTTTTAGCTGCTACATTATATTGAACATGAACCCCTTCCATACTTCATAAAAGTGCACAAAAATAAGGCAGATTGGCCAGGTACAGTGGCACATGCCTGTAATCCTAGCACTCTAGGAGGCTGAGGTGGTTGGATTGTCTGAGCTTAAGAGTTCAAGACCAGCCTGAGCCAGAGAGAGCCCTCATCTCTAAAAATAGCCAGGTGTTGTGGTGGGCACCTATAGTCCCAGCTACTAGGGAGACTGAGGAAACAGGATCACTTGAGCCCAGGAGTTTGAGGGCAACCCAAGGGCAATAAAGTGAGACTCTGTCTCAAAAAACAAACAACAACAACAAAAAAATGACTGTCACAAAATAAAACACCTCCCTTTGAGACCTTGGCTATACTACATGACCACTAAGCCACAGAAGCCAAGCTATTTAATATTTTATAATCATATCTTAAATTCTATAATATAGGGCGGTACCTGTGGCTCAAAGGAGTAAGGCGCTAGCCCCATATGCTAGAGGTGACGGGTTCAAACTCAGCCCCAGACAAAAACTGCAAAAAAAAAAAAAAAAAAAAAAAAATTCTATAAAATAACCTGCATATTATACCCTCAGATTGTTTATAATATACCCATTAATTATAAAGAACACCTGAAACACATTATGTGACATTCTACAGTAACTATATACAATACTTCAGTTAACATAAATGTTAAATGCGCCAGGAAAACTTGCTTTTCTTATATTTGGAAGAGACTTTAGTAGATATTTTATTCCAACACCTTCATTTCAAAAGAGGCCAAAGAAGTTAAGTGACTTGCCCAACCAGGGTGATGCAGCTAATTAGTGGTAGGACTGTACTCAAAGCTCAGGTCCCCTGGCTGCCAATTCAATGCTCTTTCTCTGTTGTGTCCATGGCTACCCAGACAGTGCTCCCACTGAGAATATGGTAAATTTTCTAGACGGAACTCAGCGGTGTCTGTGTAGCTGGTTTTGCTTTTTTTTTTAAGACAGAGTATTACTATGTTGCCCTTGGTAGAGGGCTGTGTTGTCACAGTTCACAGCAACTTTGAACTCTTTGGCAAGTGGTTCTCTTGCCTAAGCCTCCCAAGTAGCTGGTACTACAGGTGTCTACCACAACACCTGGCTATTTTTGTTGTTATTGTTGTCATTGTTGTTTAGCAGGTCCAGGTTGGGTTCAAACCCATCAGCCCGGTATATGTGGCCGGCACCCTAACCACTGAGCTACAGGCGCCGAGCCAGGAAAGATATTCTTGGTGGAGATTTCTTGTTTATTGCAGCTTAGGGAATAGGATTTAAATGTCCACCTCTGCTGTTGACACACTTTTTCTAGCCATCCTGGAGTATGATTCTAAAGCTACTGCCTGGCACATTGAGAATTTATAAGACTTTGGAGAGAACAGAAGGGAGAGGAAGTGGAAGGTGAAATTTGGATGAGCCATTATTCTTTTTAAAAAATGTCCAGGCTGAGTGTGGTGGCTCACACCTGTAATACTAGTACTCTGGGAAGCTGAAGCAGTAGGATTGCTTGAGGTCAGGGATTTGAGACCACCTGAGCAAGAAGAGCAAGACTATGCCCACTATGTTGAGCATAGTGGTTATACACCTATAGTCCCAGCTACTTAGGAGGCTGAGGCAGGAGGATTGCTCAAGCCCAAGAGTTTGAAGTTGCAGTTAACTATGATGATGCCACTGCATTCTAGCCAGGGTCACAGAGTGAGACCTTTGAGGTCTAGAACTCATGAGCTCAAGCAATCCACCTGCCCTGACACAGAGTGAGACCTTTGAGGTTTCGAAGAAAAAAAAATGTTAATGGATGTATTCTCCTTTTTTTTTTTAATGGATGCATTCTTTTGATTTTGGTAAATCTTTATAGAAGATACAGATTCACAGGATATAATCTCTGCTATTAAAAAGCTTGAATTCCAATAAAAGCAGGGTCAGGGGATAAAAGAGGCAAAGCTCAAAAAGCTTGGCTAACTGATGTGGTTTGGACCCCTTAAGACTATGGCCCTGGTACAGAACAGGTAAAAGAAGCATGCTGCAGCAGATGGAATACATAAGAATATTTTTTGAATCCCTGTGCTATTCCATTTTCTTTTTTGTTCCTTTTTTTGTTTGTTGTTGTTGTTGTTTTGAGTTAGTCTCATTCTGCCCTGGGTAGAGTACCATGGCATCCTAGCTAACAGCAACTTCAAATTCTTGGACTCTTGGACTCAGGTAATTCCCTTGCTTCAGGCTCCTGAGTAGCTGGGACTATAGGCACCCACCACAATGCCCAGCTATTTTTTTCTGCTTTTAGTAGAGATGGGATCTCTTTCTTGCTCAGGCTGGTCTCAAACTCCTAAGCTCACGTGATCCTTTCACCTCAGCCTCCCAGAGTGCTAGGATTACAGGCATCTTTCTTTCTTTCTTTTTCTTTTCTTTTCTTTTTCTTTTTCTTTTTTTTTTTTTTTTTGAGACAGAGTCTCATTTTGTTGCCCTTGGTAGAGTGCTATGGTGTCACAGCTCACAGCAATCTCAAATTTCTTTTTTTTTTTTGGTATCGCCCTGGGTAGAGTGCTGTGGCGTCACACAGCTCACAGCAACCTCCAACTCCTGGGCTTGGGCGATTCTCTTGCCTCAGCCTCTTGGGTAGCTGGGACTACAGGTGCCCACCACAACGCCCTGCAATTTTTTTGTTGCAGTTTGGCCTGGGCCGGGCTCAGACTCAAACCCGCCATCCTCCATATGTGGGGCCGGTGCCCTACCCACTAAGCCACAGGCACCGCCCTTTTTTTTTTTTTTTTTTTTTTTGAGACAGAGCCTCAAGCTGTGGCCCTGGGTAGAGTGCTGTGGCATCACAGCTCACAGCAAGCTCCAATTCCTGGGCTTAAGCGATTCTTTTGCCTCGGCCTCCCAAGTAACTGGGACTACAGGCGCCTGCCACAACGCTCAGCTATTTTTTGGTTGTAGTTGTCATTGTTGTTGGCAGGCCTGGGTTGGATTTGAACCCACCAGCTCTGTTCTATGTGGCTGGTGCCTTAGCTGCTTGAGCTATAGGTGATGAGCCAGCAAACTCAAATTGTTAGGGTCAAGTGATTCTCTTGTGCGGGCACCCATAGTCTGAGCTACTTGCAAGGCTGAGGCAAGGGAATTGGTTGAACTGAAGAGTTTGAGGTTGCTGTGAGCTATGATGCCACAGCAACCCGCACTCTACTGATGGTGACAAAGTGAGACTCTGTCTCAAAATAAATAAACAAATAAATAATAAATCCTTAGAAAAATTAAACATTGAGACACTTTCTATGGCAGTTACTTTTCTTTTTTAATTTTAAAGATCTGTCAAATATAATATTGTAGGATCAACTATATCTATGGGAAAGGTCAGTGCATACTGTGTACGGCAGTTGCAGATGTTTAGGTAAAAGATTCTGTTCTGAGCCAAGAGGGGTCCTTTGAGGAATGGAAGGAGAGCAAGCCAAGTGTGTCATCACTGGGAAATATGCTGTGGGACTTGGTGGCCAACTGGACAAGGACTGGGAGAAGAGAAGGAACTCAAGAATGACTCCTGAGGTCTTACCTTCTCCTCAAACCTCCTTTGTCTGTGGGCCTCTCCTTAGTGATTTCCATATGCCGTGTGGCTTCCCTCCACTGACCTTTGCCCACCTGCTGCTGGCTGCTGCCTAGAAAGCTGTCTTCCTCTTCCTTACCTGCTCCTCCTATGTCTTTTGTTATTTCACCTCTACTTGTGGCTTATAACTCAAATATCCCTGCACATTGAACCTTTTCCTTTCTCCCAAATGGTGTTTTGTGATCACCTGTAGTGCAATCCCAGAGCACTGTGAATCCTTGGAATAGGTGCCACTGCTTGTAATGATACATGTGTTTCTGTGATTGATGGTCTCCTCTACTTAGTGAAGGTAAGGACCATGTTTGTGTTTACTGTTGTCTTTCCAGTGCTAATTATCTTGCCTAGTGCATAGTATAGTGTCAGTAAGTATTCATTAAACACCAATAAATGACTAAATGTATCCATTAGGTCTGACATGTTATGGGACTTTTAAAGTCACTTAGAAATCTATAGGTGAGAGTGTGCTGACAGGCAAATGGAAGGACATAGGTCCATTGTAAAAGTTATTGTCATTGTTTCCGAGTCACAGTTCCTGCCAAGTACAATTTACATAACATCAAACAGACGTGAAGCAGGACAACAACTATTTCCTGGTCTTTGGGTTACATTTTGCCAGAATAATTAAATTGGATTTTATCAGCCAAATGGGTAGATGAGTAGGCAGACTACAGGGAAGCACAGGGACTTGGGAAATAAGAGAAACAAAACTTCTTTTCTTTCTTAAAATCTTTAAACACCTCCTGTCAACCTCATCTTGATTTAAAAGATAAAGCTTGTTGAACTTTTGTCTGTCTGGATGTTGGAAGAGGCTTATTAAGGAGCTGGGGGAGAAGGGGTAACTGATGCCTCGATGGCGTAAGACCAGGAGTAAGGAGGGAGGAGGAGGAGGACCCTGAGTGGCATCTCTTTTCCCTGGATACCTAGTAAAATGAGATCTATTCTGTGATCCCCAAGGATCAGGTATAACTTTTGAGCTACACTGTTCAGATTCATGGTGCATTTCCCTATCTGTATTTTTCTTCATGACATAGTAGTCAGTAAAGCCTGTTTAAATGTTTTGGTTTAAGGTAAGGTTAGAGAATTATCAGCCTTTGTGGCTATCTTGAGACTCCTCTTCGCTTGGGGAGTCCTTTTGAGTAGTAAACTTTCTGGCTGTCAGGTTTGTTTTCTTTAAGAAAGGCCTTTTTCTACATATTTCCTCTTCTTTTTTAAGTTCTGAAGTGTTCATTATCACCATCTCTATTTTTATAGGTGACAGTCCTGGTTAGGTTAAGGAACAAGCCCATGGCCATGAGGTAGCAAATATCAGGGCTGGCTATTGACCCCATACTTTTTCTGCAGTCTATAATAACTGCTGTAATAAAGGTTCAGACCAATAATTTAAATGTGTAATGCTGAGTAAGATAGAAAATTAGAATTTATTTAGTTATCTTGACCATCCCTTCCCCTTAGAGGTTGGACTTGCCCAGGAAGTATAAAATGTGGTCTCTTTTACAACTGTGTCTACTACAAATAACTAAGAAATATCAATAGCTTTTGGCAACCTTAGAACACAGGGTTTTACATTGATTTGCTTTAGAAAATGAGATATAGACTTTGCGCCTGTAGCTCAGTGGGTAGGGTGCCAGTTCCATACATCAGAGCTGGTGGGTTCGCACCCAGCCTGGGCCTGCTAAACAACAATGACAACTACAACAAAAAAAAACCATAGCCAGGTGTTGTGGGTGCCTATAGTCCCAGCTACTTGGAGGCTGAGGCAAGAGAATTGCTTAAGCCCAAGTGTATGAGATTGCTGTGAGCTGTGACACCTCAGCACTCTACCAAGGGTGACATAGTGAGACTCTGTCTCAAAGAAAAAAAAGAAAATGAGATATAATTCACATATAATGTTTGCCCTTTAAAAGTGTATAGTTCACTATTTTTTGGTATATTCATGAATTTGTGTAACCATCACAACTATATCATTTGAAAATATTTTTATACTTTGATTCATTTGTGAAGGCTCTACTCTTAATAGGTACAAAAGAACAACTATTTTAGGTATATGCAATTGAGAATTCCAAGAAGGTTCTGAAGATGTCAAGAGAAACAAGTCAATATTGTAATGTGCTATTGTAGTCTTAAAAAGGGACTGCATTGCACGTAGTAAAAATATGACATATATTGGCTTGGTGCCTGCGGCTCAAGCAGCTAAGGCATCAGCCACATACACCTGAGCTGGTGTGTTCATATCCAGCTGGGCCCACCAAACAACAATGATGAGGGCTGCAACCAAAAAATAGACGGGCGGATTGGCGGGTGCCTATAGTCTCAGCTACTTGGGGGGCCAAGGCAAGAGAATCGCTTAAGCCCAAGAGTTGGATGTTGCTGTGAGCTGTGATGCTACAGCACTCTACCCAGAGCGACAGCTTGAGGCTCTGTTTAAAAAAAAAAAAAAAGACATATAGGTACCACTGTGTCATTGGTCAGGCCCCAATGGACACATTTGTATTCTGCCTAGTTCAAGAGCTGCCCTCTAAAAGTGGTGAGTAAAAGAGTCAACGGAGGGTAAGGAAGATAATTAAAGGGTAGAAAAGTAAGATTCACAATGAAAACTTTAAAGAGCTTACAGTTATTTAGACTAGGAAAGGTTATTTAAGAGAAACTTTAAAGTACATGAAAGGATCTTTATGCATAAAATAGTGACCTTTTCTTTCCCCCTCTGTCATTCACTAAAGAAAAGACAAAGCAAATGATTCATTCTATGGATGAATGGTTAGGTCAGCATACCCGAAAGTCATGACAGGAGGCTTGTTAACTGTGAGAATGGTGGTGGCAGGAAAAGGTCTTCCAATGCTTTTTGAAAAATTTTTAAAATTTGAAATAATTTTAGACTTACCCAGATTCTTCAATAGTGACATTTTACCACATCCATTTCATCTTTATCATTCTTTATATATATTGTCTGAACCTTTTGTAACCTCAAACTCTTGGGCTCAAATGATCCTCTTGGCTCAGCCTCCCAAGCAGCTGGGACTACAGGGACTCACCACAATGCCTATTTTTTTTTTTAGAGACAGTCTTAATTTATCACTTGCGGTAGAGTGCTGTGATGTCATGGCTCATAGCAACCTCCAATTCCTGAGCTTAAGTGATTCTCTTGCCTCAGCCTCCCAAGTAGCTGGAACTACAGGTGCCCAACACAACGCCAGGCTATTTTTTTTTTTTTTTTGGTTGTAGTTGTCATTGTTGTTTTGCAGGCCCAGGCTGGGTTCGAACCTGCCAGCTCTAGTATATGTGGCTGGTGCCCTAGCCACTGAGCTACAGGCACCAACCCAACACTGATACTTTTGAATTACAAAAGTGTCTCTGCTCCAGGATCATGTCTCTCTCTCTCTCTTTTTTTTTTGAGAGTCTCACTTTTTCACACCTGGTAGAACGCTATTACATCATAGCTCACAGCAACCTCAGATTCTTGGGCTCAAGTGATTCTCTTGCCTCAGCCTGCCAAGTAGCTGGGACTATAGGTACCCGCCACAATGCTCAATTATTTTTTTTTTGTTGTAGTTTTCATCATTGTTTAGCAGGCCTGGGCTGGGTTCCAATCCATCAGCCCTGGTGTATGTGGCCGGCACAGTAACCAATGAGCTGAGGGTGTCAAGCCCCCCCCCCCCTTTTTTTTTAATCAGAATTTTCATTGTTTGGGTAGTTTCAGGTGTAGCTTTGAGTGAATACTTGAATGAGCCTCTCTTCTCAAGGTTCCTCTCAGTCACTTCATACTGATTATTCTTACCATAATATATTAAAATATATACATATATATATATTTATAGATGGTGGTGATAGACAATCAAAGATTTTTGTCTTCAGAATGGATTGGCTTGTATTACATAGATTCTCATCCCATCTGCACTTTAAGTTTGTTTTAACAAAAGTAAGTTTGTGAATTAGCACCTACTCTTTTTAAGCATTTGAGACTTAAATGACTTGACTCCCATTTTGAGAATCTCACTCACCTCTGTGGTGATGAACTATGCCCCGGGCTCAGAAGACAAAGCCCTGCAAAAATGGGTGGGTGTTACTTATTACAGTCATTCAACAAATATTTGGTGTAGGCTGGGCTCTGTTCCAAGCCCTGGAAATATATTGGATAACAAAACAAGAAATCCCTGACCTTCCTTGTAAATCTAGTTGGAAAAATTAAACTTTAAAGTAGGAATAAAAAATCAGAACCCAGGATAGACTTTCTTAAAAGGGGCGAAGGCAAAGAAGTCTCTGTGAAAATGGGCAACTCGGGCGGCGCCTGTGGCTCAAAGAATAAGGCGCTGGCCACATATGCTGGAGGTGGCGGGTTCACATCCTGCCCCGGCCAAAAACTGCAAAAGAAAAAAAAAAAAAAGGGCAATTCAGAGGATTCATGATAACAATTTGGATAACCCTGCGCAATCTCTGTAAAACGCGCTGATTTAATAAAGTCTTCAGTTTATCCAATCGCACTACACAAATGATTAATACAAACACCAAAGCTCCTGAGAAGATGGCCAGGGCCAGTCTTCCTAACTGTTCTATTTCTCAGCAACAGTCGCCTGCCGGGCGTCGAACCCCAGGGCCGCCGCGCACAATCGGGTCATCCCCGCTGGGCCAACAGTGGGTTCCGCGCCCCTGCAAGGCGGCTCCTCGTGGGCCCCGCAGAGCTGAGCACCTGGGAACCAAGCAGCACGAAAGCCTGGCGGGGAGGTGTCTCAGGGGAACCAGCTCCTCCAGGCGGCCTCGCCAACTGCAATGCAATCTGGGTGGTTTTCCACGTCTCTCCTAGCCTCGTTCGGCGCCCAGCCCCAGCCCCAGCCCCAGCCCCCGCGACGCCCGAGGGCAGGGAGGGTGGCGCGCAGATACCGGGGCTAGGGCGGAGCAAGGCCACTAACGCCAGTCGTCCCGAGCCCATTTACGACTCCGCTAGGCCCCTCCAAAAGCCGCGAACCAGGGCGGTCCCTGCAGCGCACGGAGCGTGGGAGCCCAGCTCGGCTGGCTCTCGGAGGACGCGAGCTGCCACCTGCACCACGGGCGGCCCCGCCTCCACCAACACCTTCTCCTACCAGGAAATGTGTTGGTGAGGGCCTCTGCCGCCACTTCGGCTTCCCCCGACCAGCGTTTTTGGAGGTTACTTGATTTGTAACCGGAGCGGGTTACTGCACTGATGGTCTGTGGTTTCCCCACTTCATATCATGAATATGAAGGGCTGGGCATCTGGATCCGAATTAGCAATACCGCAGACAGAATTCTGTTCCCAAGCACAGTTTTAAATATAAAACCTGAGAAAACTTCACCTGTAGCGCTCTTCTCTCCAACATGTCTGCGTGACCCACACCATATTGTCCTCCGACTTGGTAATTGGGGGCGCACAAGCCTCTGGGCAGATCAACGCGGAGGCTGGTTGGGACTTTAGTGAAGTCGGCCCACTCCAAGCACAAAGCCAGTATGCGGGAGTAAGAACCGGGAACTGAGGAAGCAGTTTCCTTGGCCAGATTTAGGAAAAGCTTTATTAGACATGCGGGATAGATGAACTTAATGAGGGTCCAACACAAGTTAAGGGAAATGGCCCCAGCCTTGGACGCCAAGACCAAACAAGACGAGACATAGCAGTTAAAGTAGTAGGAGGGAAAAGGGCGTGAGGTACATTGTGCCTGAATTTCCTCACGGGGGGTCTCAGCTGCTTCGCGCTCGGTGAGTAACTGCGTCCTGGGGTGTGGCCCGGTGGCTGGGCGTCCAGCCCGGGGCGTCCGACTCTGCAGCGTGCGGGGTTCCTCTCCGGAAAGTGGGCAGAAGCGCTGGGTTGAGGTGAGCGCGCACTCAACTCCGGCCAGAAGGGAAGGGCTCGCAAAATTTCTCCTGTTTGCACTGAAAGGTGTGCTGGCTCGGGAACGGCTTTTCCGGGGTCTGGCAATTGTCCCGCCACCTCCTGGCTGCTGTTCGCTGGTCCCTCCCTCCATCGTTCGCCCTCCCCCGGCGCCGCGCCCTGGGCAGCACCCTGGGCCTCACCTCTGGCCTCCCTCCCTTCGCCTCCCCGCGCCCGGCCTTTTCGCTTGACCCTTCAGAACTTTCGGCTTAGTTCCCCACAGCAGGCCTTTCTCCTAGCCTAATCCCCTGCCAGTTACCTCTAGTGGGGACTCCGCAAACCCCCAGTGACTCAACGCCCTTTACCTCTCACCCTTTTCGCGTCTGGCCTGGTGTACCCTCTGGGTGGCAGCCGCCTTTTCCCCACCCCTCCCGTCTCACCCCTCCTCCTCCTAGCCCTAGCCTCTCCATTCATCCAGCCTTTGTCTCCCGCCCCCTCCTCGCCCTTCCTCCTCCCCAAGCGGCCTCCTCCCCCACCGCTGCCACGTAGTGGTTTAAAGGAGCCAATGGGCCGGCGCCGCCAGGTGTCTCTTACCTGCACCACGTGGGGGAGGGGGAAGGGGCGGGCAGGTAGAGCCACATCCCAAAACAGAAACGCTTTCAGCCATTGCGTGCCTCCCGGGGGTGCATCCCTGCTCTTGGCTTTTTGCATAGACGCACCGGCAATTGAATACAAAAAAGGGCAGGCCTCCTGCGCCCTCCTTCTCGCCCCCCTTCCTGCCCCGGGTGTGGAGCGCCGGCCAGGTGTGGGCTTGGGTGGTTGGTTACCGCCTTTTGCACTAGTAGCAGCGAGGAGGGGGGTGGGCGCTTTTCCTTTCTCTTAGAAGAGGTTTCGGCAGTTTTCTCGTTTCAATTCCACTCCACCTCACCGCCTCCCGACCCCCCTTCTTCCCCCTCCCCACCTATCGTCATGACGGCCTCTCCGGATTACTTGGTGGTGCTTTTTGGGATCACTGCTGGGGCTACCGGGGCCAAGCTGGGCTCGGATGAGAAGGAGCTGATCCTGCTATTGTGGAAAGTCGTGGATCTAGCCAACAAGAAGGTATTTCTTCCGTGTTTTTGTCTAAATGCAAAGAGTAGGGCAAGAAGTTTGTTGTAGAAGTTTGGTGGTGGTGCTGGTGGGGGAGGTGGGTAAACAGGTGTTCTTGTTTGCCCACTTGTGAGGCTGGACCTGAGGCCTAGAGAATCCAGAGTAAAACCAAACTTGTTGCCCAACCTCCTTGGAGCCATTTCAGCCCTCCAAAACCTGGCTTAGTTGGGGAGGCCGGCGTCGCCTAGCCGGGTTATTTGTGTGTAGGGGGGCTCCGTGACGTTACGAGGTGGGGTTCCCGAGGCCCTGGGGCCCCTTTCCAGGGTTTTCCGACCTGATCCGGGTGGGGGTGGGGCGGAGGGGGCAGGGACGCCAGCAGACCACTCGGCTACCGGAATCGCTGTAGACTAGTGAGCTTTGATTCTGCGGCCAGACCTGCCGGCCGCCGCAGCAGGGGAGCGAGGGAGGAGGGTGAAGAAAGAGGCTCCCGATTTGAGAGGGGGAAACTGACCCCTGCTTCTCTCTCCTCGGAGGTGGGACAGTTGCACGAAGTACTAGTTAGACCGGATCAGTTGGAACTGACGGAAGATTGCAAAGAAGAAACTAAAATAGACGCCGAAAGCCTGTCCTCGGCGTCGCAGCTGGACCAAGCCCTCCGACAGGTGACAGCCCTGGGCTATGCCGCCCACTCCCAACGCGGCCCAACCTCACCAGGCCACACGCTTTCTCACGGCGGTGCACGCGTGTCCCCGGGACCCAGTGGCGACACGCCTGGCCACGTGGGTGGGAGCCGGGCTTGGGGGTCGGAGTGGAGCATTTGGGAGGGGTAGCTGCTCCTCTTCGCCTCCCAGTTTCCAGGGTCTTAGGGTGAAATTGGCTGGTTTTCGAGTTGCTTTCCGAGTAGTTCGTGAGAATAAGACGCATTTTATGACCCGAAAGACAAGCGGAGTTTGAATCCTAGCGCCGAGATCTCCAGATTCCGACCCCAGACGCCCCGTCTTGTTCAGGGCTTTGGGTCTACAATCTTGGGGCAGGGGGCGCTGTGGTGTAGACGTGTACGCGGTGTGCAAAGAACTCACACAGTTTAGATCAGAACCTGAAAATATCAGCCTTGTTTTAGGCTTCTAAACAACCGAAGAAAGGCTCGGTTCCATCATTACTTATTTAGTAGCCCTGGTCCCAGCGCCGGGAATGGTTTGTAGGTCCCAACTTGTAGAGATTTTCGTTGGATCACGGAGGAGCGGATGGAATCCCATTGTTGGGATGATGTGACCTAAAACCGGGTGTGCTGACTGGTGTCGTGTCACGGATAGGGTGGGGCGCTAAACACGTGTGAACAGATGTATGCCCTGCGATCTCACAGCCTCTGCCCTAGCATACGAGATTTGAATTACAGGAGCGGAAAGTTATTTCTGGGATGTACTCCAGGGAGCCAAGTCTTACTGGACTTTGCAGAGGTCTGCATTCCCATTACCCACATTTGTTTATCAGAAACTGATATTTTTCTTAAGACTGGCACATACATACATAAAGAAGTAACACCAGGGAATGATGTAATATGAAGGCAATCTTGCTGATGAAATGAGAGTTCTGACTTCAGTCCGGAATGAATTTATAGTAAAAATTGACGGGCAGGATACAGTCTGGGAGAGATCAAAGGGAGAAGGCTTTGACTAACTTCTGAGCATAAACTGAGGATTGGGTGGAAAGCTTCCCTACCTGAAAGAATCTAGATGGTCTTTTGAATGTTGCCCTAGCACCTGTGTCCCTGTTCTGGGCTCTTACCGTGGTTTCCTCTGGTTATAACCAAGTGGGGCCACTTTGCAGAGTTTGTAAATCCTGCAGCCGCTGCATCCCTGTGTGTCTCTTGTTCTTTCAGTTTAACCAGTCAGTGAGCAATGAACTGAATATTGGGGTGGGCACTTCGTTCTGTCTCTGTACTGATGGGCAGCTTCATGTCAGGCAAATCCTGCACCCTGAGGCTTCCAAGAAGGTAAGAGTACTGGGTCTGGTGTTGCTGGCTTCTGGGGTGACTGGAGGCTTTTTAGGAAAATGAGTTTATTCAAGTTTCTCTATTTTTAAAATGATGCATATGAAGAGTTATTTATGCTATATAGAACACTCTGGAAATGAATAGTGGTGATGGTTTCAAAATATGTTAGTATACTGAATGCTGCTGAAATTAAAAATTATTAATATGGCAAATTTAATATCTTAACCACAATAAAAAGTATGGCAACTTCATAGAGGTGTTTAGGATTGCTGTAATTTTATAGCTACTTTTGGTGACTTAAAATGATCTTTTTGTTTATATTAAATTTTTAAGATGCTTGACATTCTCCCTTTTCAAAGCTATTACCGAGTATGGATTTTGGACATTCAAAATAACTAAAAGTAGGGAGAAAATAACAGAATTTTAGTACTACACTGTAATATCCCCATTTGTGTGGAAAATGCTGTATCTTCGAAAGGAACAAAAGTTCAATTGACTTTTTAAATTGTATTCCTAATCATTTCATTAAGAAAAATTACTTAAATAAGACCTGCATATTACTAGTGAGGCAGTACTTACAGCTCACTTTGCTTTGTCTGACATTTAGGAAATGTTCAAAATTGAATCTTGTATTAAACCAATAGGTCAGCTCCGTCTTTTGCCTATGCTTATATTTCTGAGAGTGAGAATAATGCTTATATTATGGAGTGAGAAAAATGCAATCTTACCATAGATATGATATGATTTCTCTCCCTGGGAAGGATATTAAGGGACTGTGGGAAAATGAACAACATAAGACAGCCAACCCAGTGTAGCCTATCATTGCTAATGCACTTGCTCTTAACAACCTAAATTAGTTTGAGCTGTAACTTTTTATTGTGGTAGGTACTGAGCTTGAAAAGATCAAAGTAGAATATATTTAGGTAACTGTATGAGGCAAGTCTTGCAATGAAAGATATAGACAACTGATGGCAAAAACAAGCTATCAAGTGCAGGTTTTATTCTTTCAAGTAGGGAAAGGTGGGAATTGAGTTAAATGCATAGTGACAATTTTAAAAGTAACCCAAATTCCTATGTCTTGAGAAAATTGATCCTTTTATAGGAGGCTTGCTTAGTCATTATTTGATAAAAGGAATACTTTAAAAAAATTAAATGCTAAACCAATGCTGTACTCTTAATCTAAAAATAGAGATGTAGGAGGATTATTTTTCCTTAAACTCTTATGGGGAGATACAAGACTTCTCATCTTTTCCATGTTGGGCCAGTGGAAAAGAGCTGTTTACATTATTTTTAGATGGACTGCTTTGGGTGTGGAAAAACCTCCAGAAGAATAAATGTCTTCTTGAGCCACATTAAGAAGGACTTTGATTAAGTACAAATGAAAACAATTAATGTACTATCATAATGAAAGTAATTCTGTACATTAAAAAGGGGAAACAAAAAAAATTAATCTTGCCACTAAGAAAACATACTGAAATGTTTTTCTGTGACATAACATATTTGTATATATTCTTCCAGATTTCTGTAGAAAAGCCTTGTTTTTACAAGGAGTACTCATAATACACAAACCTTTTAGCTTATTTATAATTTAAGAGAATATCTTTTTTGTAACCATGAAATACTCAGTATTTTAAATGAATACAACTGTTTGAGCTCATCCTTTATTGTTGGACATGTGAATTATCATTACAGATTTTGAAAGAGCATTTTTGTAGATAATTGTGGGATTCATTTTTTTTTTTTTGTAATAAATTCTTTTAAAAGTTGTGACCATGATGCAGTAATACTGATTTCAAGTATAGCATGAGCAGTCATATCTAATACAATCCAACTGAAGGAACTTAGGAGACATTTTTGCGTAAATATTTAATAAACATTAAAAAGTCTTTATTTCCTTAATTTTCTAACATACAGTTGGGTAGAAATTACTCATACTTGAACAAAAACTATTTTGAAGACTTAGAAAAAATCTAGATTCAGTTAAAAATCTTTAAAATTATTCAATGATTTTTTTGTTTGTTCAGGGGAAAAACACCAACAAAAAAATAGTGTAATATTTGCTAAGACAATTGAGCTTTACTAACCACAGGAGGGGTGCTAGTAGCTAAGAACAACAGTTAACCATTTTTCCTTTGATTTTTGGGATTTGTAAGGTTTTTAAAAGTCTTAATCTGAGTTGTCAGGTATAGCAAGAGTAGTGTTTAGGAATACTAATATGGAGTTGTAATTTGGCACAAAAGTAATCCTTTTCAGTTAATCAGGAATCTACTATCTTAATCTAATTTAGTGCTGAAAATATGCACTATTAGAACCCAGTGGTTAAAATTAAGTTTTTCAATTTAGTCCAAACTTATGCATCTGTATGAAAAGAGGACTGAGATTGCTGCCTGAAAGCACAGATGATCTAAAAATGATTATGGCTAGAAAAAAGGTAGTATTACCACCCAGAAAATAAAAGTATACCATCCCAAATGTATTAGAGCTTCAGAGCTGTTTTGAGTGGAATGCATACTAGAGCACAAGCATTGTAATCCATTGCTTTGAAACAAGATAAATTTTCTTTACAAGACTTGTGTACAGGATCTAATATAGCAATAAGATAAGCTACTAAAAAGAAAGTCAATCGTATGTTAAATTTTTTAAAAAATTGGATAAAATACACTTACATTCAGTTGTAGGTTTCTAACTGTTAGGGAAACATTAAACCAAAATCACCTACTTAACAACAGTATCTATCTTGTCCTTCTTTAGAATGTACTACTACCGGAATGCTTCTATTCATTTTTTGATCTTCGAAAAGAATTTAAGAAGTGTTGCCCTGGCTCACCTGATATTGACAAACTAGATGTTGCTGCAATGACAGAGTGTATCCTTTAAATGAATTGCTGAGAATCATTTGAAAAGCTAGCTTCGGGAAAAAAATTGGCAATTCAAGAAATTTTAAAATGGTATTTTTTTCACATCAGAAGGGTAATGTGCTGATGTTGTAACAAGTTTGAGGGTGGCATATCTTATATGTGAGCATGAACCCAATCATCATGCCTATGAACTATAAAAGGTTCTTTAAATATTTACCTTTTTTTGTTTAGCAGGCCTGGCTGGGTTTGAACCTGCCACTCTTAGTGCATGGGGCTGGTCCTCTATCCATAAAGCTACGGGCGCCCTAAATATTTTAAACTTTGTCAGTGTGTGGATGAAACCGGCCTGTCTAAAATTTGACTACTATGCTAGAAGGAACTAATAGTGCAATTATAGACATCTTCGAAAGCAATTACATAATTGAATTTGAACCTTTGAATAGAGTTAAAGATGGATTTTTGTGAGGTGATCACATCTAAAATGAGATTCAATTTCAGATTTATTTTTTATTTTTTTGGAGACGGAGTCTTAAGCTGTCAATCCTGGGTAGAGTCCCCTGGTGTCACAGCTCACAGCCACTTCAAACTCTTGGGCTTAAGCAATTCTCTTGCCTCAGCTTCCCAAGTAGCTGGGACTACAAGTGACTGCCACAACACCCGGCTATTTTTTTGTTGCAGTTGGAATTGTTTAGCTGCCCTGGGCTGGGTTCGAACCCCTCAGCCTGAGTGTATGTGGCCTGCCCCCTACCCACTGAGCTATGGGTGCTGCCCCAGATTTTTTTCTTTTCTTTTGTTTTTGCAGTTTTTGGCTGGGGGCTGGGTTTGAACCCGCCACCTCTGGCATACGAGGCTAGCGCCCTACTCCTTTGAGCCACAGGCGCCGCTTATCCAGTTTTTAAAAAATGAGTGGGTATATTTTCTTTAAAAACTATCAGTTTCTGGGTGGCGCCTGTGGCTCAGTGGGCAGGGCACTGGCCCCATATACCGAGGGTGGCGGGTTCAAATTCGGCCCCGGCTAAACTGCAACAAAAAAAAATAGCTGGTGTTGTGAAGGGCTCCTGTAGTCCCATCCACTTGGGAGGCTGAGGCAAGAGAATTGCCTAAGCCCAGGAATTGGAGGTTGCTGTGAGCTGTGTGATGCCACCGCACTCTACTGAGGGCCATAAAGTGAGACTCTGTCTTTACAAAAAACAAAAACCTACCAGTTTCTTAAATTCATACAAGAAGATGGCAACCATAATCTACCTTTGGAGATGACAAATGGGATCTAGATTGTCACCCCCAATTTTTTAATTACAAAGATAGTGTATTTGATGTGTCATACATTGTGAAAGTAAATATTATAGTCACAAATCTGTAACCATGAATGACCCATCATCTTAGGTCCATTAAATCTTTAAAGTTCTGGGTGGGCGTCTGTAGCTCAAGCAGCTAAGGCACCAGCCACATACACTAGAGCTGGCAGGTTCTAAGCCAGCCCGGGCCTGCCAAACAACAATGACAACTACAACCAAAAAAATAATGGCCTGGCTTTGTGGTGGGCGCCTGTAGTCCCAGTTAGGTGGGAGGCTGAGGCAAGAGAGTCACGTAAGCCCACGGGTTAGAGGTTGCTGTGAGCTATGATATCACAGCTCTCTACCTACAAAAGCGAGACTCTTTCTCAAAGGAAAAAGAAAGCTTCATTTAGTCTAGTTGCTTTGGACATACTTTGGAAGAATCTTAGATTTATAGTTTTATTAACAATTAAAAGGTAGATTTTAATTTAACATGTTTTAACTTTGTATATGTCTTTTCCCATTTAACAGTTTAGAAATACTGTTAAGCTTTCTTAGCAATGAATGGTTTTTATTTTGCGTTGCTGCTGTGATAATTCTTTTATGACGCCTATTCAGAGAAATCCTCATTTTCCTTCCTAGCCACCGTACCAATTCCTGAGGTCAAAAACAATCTTACCATATCTGAATATCCATTTGTGGTTATCTATGCAAAATATTTTTACAATATCTGAACTAAAGACTTGTTCTGTTCTTTCAGAGCACTAAACGTTTCCATTTTCTTTGCTAATATGGAAATGACATTGAATTTGGAAACCTAAAGATAGTCATTAAACATTCTTGATGGTTTTGCCAAGTAGATGGAAAGTCATTTACTCCTGAGGGATTACCTGTTCCACCAGGTAAACCAGTGGGGGAGGGAGAGAGTCTTCTGTCAACACCTGGAAAGGAGTAAGTAAGACAATCTGTAAGTTGATATGCTTGTTTAATTTTTTTTTTTTTTATGCTGTGAAATAGCTGTATTCTTGTTTACTTAAATGAGTGTACCGAATATTAATTTTATTTGGAGCTTTTTGGAGTGACTTCACAGTATACTAAGTATTGGGAGCAAGCTTTATTAACTTTACAGTCAAGTAAATTTTTTCTTACTTATTTTTTACTTAATAGACTTTATTTATTTGAGACAGGGTCTCACTGTATTGCCTGGGTTGGTCTTAAACTTCTGTGCTCAAGTGATCCTCCCACCTTGAACCTCCCAAGTAGCTGGGGTTACAGTTGTGCCCATTGTGCCTGGTGACTTTTTTACAGCAGTTTTAGGTTTAGAACAAAATAGAATAAAATGTACAAAGAGTTTCCATATAACCCCTGATCTTCTCTCTCTTTCTCTCTCTCTCTCTCTGACACACACACACACACACAATCTTCCCACTGTCCACACCTGTGCAAGTGTGGCACATTTGTTTACATTACAATTGATGAACCTGCATTGACATGTCATTACCTAAGGTTTATAGTTTACACTGGGGTTCACTTTGTTGTTGTACATTCTGTGGGTTTTGACAAGTGTATAATGGCATAAACTCGCCATTATAGAATCACAATACCTAATAATTACCAGCATAGCATAGAGTCATTTCTTTGCTTTAAGAATCCTCTGTGCCCTGTGTGTTCATCCCTTCCTCTCTCTTAACCCTAAGAACCATGAATCTTTTCACTGTTTCTGTAGTCTTGCCTTTTCCAGGATATCATATAGATGCAGTCATGTGGTGTGGAGCCTCTAGATTATTTTTTTACCTAATAGTATGTATTTTAAGCTTCCTCCATATCTTTTCATGGTTTGATTGTTTTTTCTTTCTTTTTTTTTTTTTTTTTTTCTTTCAAAAGTTGATTTAGGGCCAGGCACAGTGGCTCACAACTGTAATCTTAGTACTCTGGGAGGCTGAGGCAGGTAGAATGTTTGAGCTCAGGAGTTCAAGACCATCCTGAGCAAGAGTGAGACCCGGTCTCTACTAAAAATAGGAAAACTGCGCCTGTGGCTCAGTGGGTAGGGCGCCAGCCCCATAGACTGAGGGTGGCGGGTTCAAACCTGGCCCTGGCCAAACTGCAACAAAAAATAGCTGGTCATTGTGGCCTGAACCTGTAGTCCCAGCTACTCGGGAAGCTGAGGCAAGAGAATCACCTAAGCCCAAGAGCTGGAGGTTGCTGTGAGCTGTGACACTACAGCACTCTACCAAGGGCGATAAAGTAAGACTCTGTGTCTGAAAAAAAAAAAAAAAAAAAACAACTGAACCAGGAGAATCAATTGAGCCCTAGAATTGGAGGTTGTTGTAAGCTATGATACTGCCATGTCACTCTACTCGAGTGCCAGAGTGAGACTCTGTCTCAAAAAAAAAAAAAAAGTTTATTATCAAGCAAGAGGAGACTTTGCTTAACACTACAGAACATTTTAACACTTGAGTTATAAAGGAATACCACATTGTTTGGGCTTGTAATTGGCTCCCCTTTTAATGCATGTTGGCAAGAGAGAAAAACTAGCATATGGCTGAAAGCTAAAATTCTATGTAAACCTTTAAATTGAAAGGTGAGCTTATGTTAAAAAAATAGATTAACATATTTAGTAAACCTATTTTTTTTGTTTAACACTAGTTAATCAGGTTTTTCCCCATTGGATAGTATGTATTTTAAGTGTATTTATGTAATAGTATGTATACTATTAGTATACTAATAGTATACTATTTTTTCATATACAGACCATGTCTGTCTTTTTTTTCCCCCCTTTTCCAGGTTGATGTTTCAACAAAGTGATTTCAGTTCCATCCATTCAGATTTTAAACATTTTAATTTATTTAAAAAGGGATTGTTCATAGAAAAAAATTACTTTGAACAGTATACAGGACTAGCGGAGATTAGCTATTTCACAAGATCAGGCAGTACAATCAGTATCTGCCATATGACTGGTCTCTGTAAATGCCCTTTGCTGATCTTGCTGAAGGTGCCTTGTTGTCTGGAGTTAGTCTACTCCTCTCACACATAGGAATCGTAACTCTCCTCACTGAGTCTGTGTCTGTAATTATGATAATCAGCACTACGTTGGGCTGGGGTGTTAATCATAACTCAGTTCATAAGCAATACCATATTCATCATCATAATCATATTCTCCATGGGTCTTTTGCGTCGTGGGGTGGCTGTGAAGATCTGTACCAAGTAAGAAGGACTACTCTTGCTCTGGAAAGAAGTCCTCTTCCCCAATTTGCCCTCTGGTGGATAGGACTCTCCTGGTACTGGGTGTCCCTCTCTACATACCAATTCTAGCTGGCAGGGCTGTGACTTCTCCACTTCCCCTGGTTATTGTTGGGGTTGGTACACCTCTTGTATGCAAGAGAGGTTTACCTGGAACTGTTGAATTTCTGAACATCTGCATTTTCTGAATTACCATTTATGTTAATTATTGAACCTATACTTGCCTAATCTCATTATTATAGTCAGGGATAAGGAATTTTTTTTAATTTAAGAGTTTATTTAGACTGCAGTCTTAAGTTTATAAGTGACATGCACTCATTTTATAGGGGCTGTATGGGGGATTTATTTATTTATTTTTTGCAGTTTTTGGCTGGGGCCGGGTTTGAACCTGCCACCTCTGGTATATGGGGCTGCTGCCCTACTCCTTTGAGCCACAGTACTGCCTGATAAGGAATTTTTTTGATTTCTACCAAAGCATGTCCCATGTTGGCTTAAACTTCTACAGGTAGAGCAAACGCTTCAATGAGAACATGAAGATCATCGTTATTTTTATTATTATTGTTATTTTTTGAGGCACAGTCTCACTATGTCACCCTCTGTAGAGTGCGTGCCATCACAGCTCACAGCAACCTCAGACTCTTGGGCTTAAGCGATTCTTATGCCTCAGCCTCCCAAGTAGCTGTGACTACAGGCTCCCGCCACAATGCTCAGCTATTTTTTGTTGTTGTTGTTGCAGTTGTCATCGTTTAGCTGGCCTGGGCCAGGTTTGAACCTGGCCAGGTATGTGGCTGGCGCCCTAACAACTGAGCTACAAGTGCCGCCCATGAAGATCATTATTGAAGTGAATCATTATTACTTTGCTTCTCCACTTTTCCTCAACTCTTCTTTCTTTGTCTCTCATGGCACCTTTTCCAAGAATGGACATTTTTGTCAAAGTTTCTTCTTGTAAACGCTTCAGAGAATTGCCACCTGTACCTAAGTTTCCCCACAAAGTTGAACTTAGGGAACTGTTTTACAAGAATTAGCACTTTTTGTTTCATCTTCAGATTTTTTTTTTTTTGAGACAGTCTCACTTGTCACTCTCCGTAGAGAGCTCACAGCAAACTCTTGGGCGCAAGTGATTTTTTTCTCTCAGCCTCCCAAATAGCTGGGACTACAGGTGCCTGCCACAACACCCGACTATTTTTAGAGATTGTGGTCTGGCTCTAGCTCAGGCTGGTCTTGAACCTGTGAGCTCAGGCAATCCATCCACCTCAGCCTCTCAGAGTGCTAGGATGAGCACCACACATGGCCTTCATTTTTATTAATCACATCAGTGTACTTTTCTTTATCCTTGCCTTCTCCTTTTTAAAACTTTGGCTGATAGTTCTGCAGCCTGTGTAAGACACATGGCACCAGCATCTGCTTCTGGTGGGGGACTCAGGCTGCTTCCACTAATGGCATAAAGGTGAAGGGGTTCCAGCATGTGCAGACAGCACTTGGCAAGAGCAAGCAGGAAAGGGGAGGAAGCTGCCAGGCTTGACAGTTTGTTTTTAGTGCTGAATAATACTTCATTGTCTGGATGTACCACAGTTTATCCATTGACTGATAGAAGGACATCTTGCTTGCTTCTGAGGTTTGGCAGTTATCAGTAAAGCTGCTATAAACATCCTTGTGTAGGTTTTTGTGTGAACATAGTTTTCAATTCATTTGGGTAAGTACCAAGGAGTGTGATTGCTGCTTCATGTGGAAGGAATGTAGTTTTTGACATCTCACTGGTATTTTGTGTTTAAAGTAGATATTTTGGGGTTGGGGAGGGAAAGCAATGAGGCCTTGTGTTTTCAAAAAAACAGGTGGAACCTGAATAATATGCATTATTTTGAGATGTTTATAAAATGCTCAAAATGAGAATGTTGTTACTTTCTAATGGAAGAGGAGAATACAACCTAAGTTGCAGTCACAGAAGTCACAGAATCTGCGTCTGAGTGGTCTGAGTGGCCCCTGCCAGCAGCAGCTTTGCCTTCCTGGGGGGTGCTTGTGTTTCCAAGCCTCACTTTTATCTTGGATATTCTTAAATGAAAGCTTTGTAAACCATGAGGTACTATGTAAATGGAAAATTATGACCACTTTGATAAAAGAAAGTGTTAGGAATTTCTTGAATGCAGTTCTGGTTCTTAGTTTAGCAATTCTTTCCTCCTTTTGTCTTTGTATTTGTTCTAAAAACAATTTCTGGTGGCGGTGTTAGGCCTCTGGGTTATTCCAGTTACAGTTTTGTTGCCTGCTTTTGAATTCTGTGATCCCAGCTGAGAAGCCCTCCTCTAGCAGGTGTTGTGAATTGCCATTTTGTAAGCTATTTACTTAATCAGGTGAGGTGGTTAGGGTGTAATGTCAACAGTGATTGGGATGTCTGTGGACTTTTTTCTTCTTTTTTAAAGGAAGAAATTATCTTAGATCTTAGATCCCTAGAAGAAATTAATACTAGTTGTCTCCTGCTGAAAGAACATTTTTATTTTGGGGCTATTTGTATAAATGACTTCTTTTATTCATTTGTAAAAAAGAACAACCCTGTTTTTTCCCTCACACTAATGTTGGATGAAATTACTTCCTCCTGATTTCTTAATCTGTTTTTTGTTAGGTTTTACTCATGAACTGATTTCTCCTTATTAATCAAGATTTCAAATATTGTGTTTACTTACTTTGCCAAGCATTTATTAAGAATTTCATTTTTTAAAGGCCATGGTAAGGAGAGCAGGTGAAAGACAGAAACTGAGTTGAGTGTTTACTGTGTCTCCCATCCATAACTTGCAGAAGCCCAGTGAGGAGGTATCACCCTCTGGGGATAGGATCTTGCTTTGTCCCCTGGGCTAGGTGGCATCATCAAAGCTCACTACAACCTCCAACTCCTGGGCTCTAGTGATCCTCCTGCCTCAGCCTCCTGAGAAGCTAGGACTAGCAGGCACATGCTACTAATTTTTTTCTTTTTTTAATAGAAATAAGGTCTTGCTCTTGCTCAGGCTGGTCTCAAACTCTTGACCTCAAGCAGTCCTCCTGCTTTGGTGTCCTAAAGTGCTAGGATTACAGGTATGAGCCATCATGCCTGCCCTGACTGTTTTAAATTAGATACTCTAGCCCAGGGGTGGCGAACACGTGGCTAGAGCCGCATGCAGCTCCCGGCCAAAATGAATTTCGGCTCTTTGCCTCTTATCATTATTTTGTATACTGTGGCTCTTTGCCAAGTTTGGATTTTGTTATGCTGCTTCTGAGGAGGGACCTCTG